>JABUQX010107640.1:0-14134 GCA_015478945.1 Trachelipus rathkii
GGTCAGACAGACCTCCGTCTGTCTGACTCCAAATGGTCGTTGTAGGCCTATGCGTGCCCGCTCGGAAAACAAGCCACAAGGCGGCCGTACAGCGCAATATCGGCCGCGTCCCACCCTCGGGGTGTGACCCCCCTCCTACTATACATTCCTACAGACTGAAATTCTACCACGGAATTCGTCCCTGCCTATCCACATATATAAGATGTGATATTCCACCAGTTCAAAGCAAATACTCTTATACTTTTGAGAAAAGGGTGGTCGAGCATCCCAAACTGCTCGAATACTACTATTATACTATACTACTATATATATACTATAGTACTAATATATATATATAATACATGCATCACGAACTTCAGTGGGTAGGGATATATATTATAGATCTTATATTGACTACTTATATATATACCTATATAACTATATCTCATATCACTTACTAGCTAACTTAACAACCAACAGTATTAATATAGTATAATATATTTAATATAACTATTAATTATATATAAGTTATAATATACTATATCATATATATATATATATAATTTATAAAATAATAATATATATATATATATATATACTACTAGATTTCATATCTATATATATAATACATATAATAATATATATATGCATACTATATAGTATATATACTATTATATATATATATATATATATATTGAAAAGTTTAAAATACCCTATAATTAATTGACTAAAATTACTTGGACACTGGTGATACGATGCCTTTTTTTCTTTTTTTTCTTACAATAGTGTCATCGAATTATTTACGATAACACCAGCCGCTATTAATTAATTACTTTCCTCGCTACATAAACATGTACTATAGTGTGCTTTCTTTTTCTTAATTATAGTATATGTATCTTAATAATTAAATATGCACATGAAACATTTACAGACTAAAATTATGCAAAGGCCATGTTGAAAAAATATTTAACAGAAATAAATAAAACTTATTTTACCACCTGGAATTAAGGGCTCTTACTATATAGAAAACAATTGGCTACGTTTTCATATCGTCGGCTTATTTTGCTCCTTCCAGTAAAAGAACTTCCAAATGGTGCATATAAAAAAACCGATATTAGAACAAAAAAGCCAAGGTCTAAATATCTCTATTTAAACAGCTTCATTTTTGTGCTATAACCACTTATTAATTCATTTACCAAAATTGATACAATGAGATAGATTAGCAGAATAGAATTAACAATAAAAAGTGACCCCATTCTAGCGATCTCCCAAGAATTAGACGTTGCTAACATATATTTATAATGAGACTCTAACGTGTAGACAAATTTAATCCATACATTAACCCTAAGTCAAACCATTTATCTAATTAATCCCTCTCAAAGTTCACCTGAGGAATTTATATAGATTAACATGTATCAAAATTGTTTGGATATTGCTGGGTTATTAAGTACGAGCAACAAACTATATTACATTCCTAGCCCCAACTAAAAGAGAATGCCTCTGATAGCAAAACTGGCCAAAACACAGTAATTTTCCTAAGATGAGTATTGAGTATCAGGCCGTGTAAAAGAGTTTAACCGCGCATCAGGCGTTTTTATTCATAGAGAGCTATAAAGCTAAGTGTATAGTAGTGAATAATAGTATTAACTGATAATTCTAAAGAAGGTGATAATGTATTCAAATAATCCTCACATTTTTCCTTTTTGGTAGTTTATAGAGGTATTGAAACAATATAATTTAAATAATGCTAGACGCTATTAAGTCTGTAATATACTTGTTAATGATTTATTATCTTTTTAATATACATAGAATGGTAAAATTACTATGGTTTCCAATGAGCATAAATGAATTAATTTAGGTTTCAATATCCTCATATATCAGGGTTCTGATAGAGTAGTCTAACCTCCTTATATACCTTATAGATTTAATATACCAGCGTTTGGAACGGCAGTTGAGACCCCTGTTTAAAAAACATACTTTTGAGAGATCAAAATAATGACGTAAGTCTAACTGCAAATTGAATTGGTACTAGTTTGATCCGATAAGATATCATAAAATGAACTTATATAAATAAATATCAGAATATGCCAAATTTATGCTGGACCGTGTAATAATAGGATGGAACATAATATTCTTAGAAATTAAACTAAATAAAATTTTCTATATCAAAATGCTTAATAAATATTTTCTTTTATATCAATTTTTGATCAGTAAGAAGTGTTCCAACTTCCTTCACTTGAATGTATGGACTTTGAAAATTCAATACATTAAGTACCCATGTAAATTGTTAGTAATAAGTTTTAACTTCTAAGAAACAATTTCATTAATATCATTAATAAAAGTTATTCATTGAGTCAAATTATATTTTTATAACTTTCTATTATATAGTTTTCAATGAGTATAAAAGATTAATTAAAAGATGATTAAAATTACGTCATAACATTAGAAAGTTTAAGAAGTTAAAGTTGACAGCATTTCTATTTCTTATTGGATACTAGAAAATTAAAGGTAAATAAAACCTAAAAGCACAAGAGATTCATGGAAAGCAATTATAGAATAGCTATTATATATCTCCTAAAAGAAACCTACGTTATAGCCTTTCCGAGCAACTTGCGCGAACTACGTAACTGCTCACTTTTCAATTAGTTAAATCGACATAATATATTGAATATCTCCCTATATATAACATTAAATATTCCTTTTTAAGAAATATTTCTATAATATACTTTCCTCAAAAAATATCTATGATGACATCTTGGAAAATCTTACTTATAAGGGAGAGGGGCATAATTACATTAAATTTAAAACATAGCGCATAAGGAGTGAGCATCCGAACGACAATATATATAAGATTTTCTTATAGACTTTAAGAGTATAATGCATCACATTACAAACTTAATTACGCCACTCTATTTTAATAATCGATTGGCGCTAACGTGAACAACTTAACGTACTGATACTTGAACAAACAATTCTGCCTAAAAAATAGAACAAAGATACATATGATATAAACTCTTACCAGTTCGAGAAATATTATTCCAAAATACTCAAATTATATACTCGTTTCCGAACAAAACAACCTAGCCATAAATCTAAATAAAGAATCTGATATGTGCTAATCATACAACTTCACGTGCTATTGACAGATGAACATTAACTATAAAATTTATATATTGTGTGATTTTGTAAAAAATTTATCAGTCTAGCAATGAGAAGGAAGATTACCTAAAACTATTGTTTTGGTTATGGATTAGTAGACGTTATTAACCTTGACGTAGAGGATAATTTTTAAAATCATCTGAAAACTGATTCGTGAAAATGCCTTTGTATTAGTTCGTATTTGGTCCTGATTAATGGATGTTAAATTTTACTTCTATCTAATTTCTCATTCTTAACGAGAACAGGAAATGACCTTTATAAACATATATGGTTTCCATGAATGTGTTAGTTATACTCATTACTTTATGGCTGTTTAACAGAATAGATTAAGTTATTAGTTTATTAAAATTAACCCTTTTAAGAAAAATGAATTGCATTATTATACTATTACTTTTTTTTTATTTGACATTAGTCAGAAAGTAATTAATTATTTTTGCATCTTATACATCATATATGGTGGAGCATTATGGATTGTAGAAATTGTTCTATGAATGATAAGTTGTAAGGCTCATTCAATCCACGATATGGTATATACTTTTCCTAATGAATTGTTTTTTCGGTATTTGTGATCTGTGATTTTAATAATTTTCTCATATTGCTATATGTATTAAAGTTCATTCAAGTATATAACTACGTGTATTGGTAAAATTAATAATTTGTTCTCTATGTCTGACACAATATGGCTGATCGCAGGGTAGTTTTCTATAACACGAGTCACATATAGGACGCTGACCATTTTATTCCAAAATATCAGAAGAATAGGTAAAAGAAAAATTTCCATATTGTCTACATGAAGTTAAAGAGAAAAATAAGAAGAAGTGAATAATAAGAAAGATAGCTGGATTTCCAGAGGTTTAATCATGTTACTTTTTTTTACGATATTCGAGACATATCTTCAGGAAGATATAAGGTTGATGAATAATGTGCGAACGTTTCATCCTGGACATTCACTCTACTTTGAGGACGAGGATTTGGCACTGGAATCGACTAAAAACCTTTAGGGATCATTTATGTTTACCTGATAATAATGGGGTTAATCAATTGACCTTCGTAAACATTTGCCGTCGATAGAACGTAGAATCTTCCTTGGTGTTTGTAAGGTCTTTGAAAAGGCCCTGGAGCTAAGAATTCCCTTATATTTTTACTAAAATTGTATTTTTTCAAGTAAATTTTATGATTCTAAATTCTAATTTCAAGTATTGTATTTATCTAGCACATATTTATGGTTATACCGTGCATATTTCTCTTTAATTATTTTTATTCTTATGTATTCTTCTTAATTTTGTCTAAGTTTTGGATATTGCAGCTGCATTATTGTACTATGCTCTACTTCTCAAGTTCAATAAATTCTTATCAGCTATGCCATCTCTATTATAAAGAGGCATATAGAGAGCATATCAATGGGAACTGAAATGTGGAGTAATATAGTTCTTTCTGTGGATATCATCATATTTTATTTACACATTTCGTTGCATTGAAAGATTGCTAATGGCAGGGTGTCTGTGAATGAAACAATTCCAAGGGTTTCTTTCTCTTATTATTTGTTCGTTGTAAAGCTTTGAAGGCTGCCATTTTTTTTTGTTATAATGTGAAGAGGTCAGCTGTTTTATGAATTATAAACGGACTTATTCCCTAGTAATTGAATTTTCCCTTTACGTATTAGGAATTATTGTAACTAGCTGCATAGGTCAATTGCTAGTCAAGAGGTACTTATTATAGGTGGTTCATGGTAAGATAGGGATCAAGTGGAAGTTTTGGTGAAGTTTGGTGTAAGTGTTAGGGTATGGTTGTATTTTTTTGTGTTCATGATGTTATTTAGTTATATTTCTTAATGTTAAGAATGTTGATGAAGTTTAGGTTTGTTTTATGTGTTGCTGGTGTGTTGTGGGTGGTGTCAGCGTGTCGATTAGAGAGAAGGTGTGGAGGTATAAGCTTGGGTTATTGTCTGACTTGATATTCTTGTATTTATCGATCATCGGCTTGTTTTGTTTAGTATATTGGCGAGCTTTATTGTTTGTTTGGTTCGACTTTATTAAGTGATATGGAAGTTGTTTGTTTGTTATTGTCTGAGGAATAGAAATTCTTTATTTTTTGTTTGTTCGTCTGGTCGAGAGAATCCTCTGAATTCCTCTTTTCACTCTATGAAGCAATTCCGTCTTTGCTATCGTTATCATGGAACAAATTGACTATACAAACTGTTTAGGTTTTAGGCACTGTCCCGCATTGTTTGTGTTGGGTTTATGATGAAGTGTTTTTCGACAAGTTTATGTTAATAGTTTGGCTTTTTTTTCTTCTTGCGGGTAGTATATTTTTCTGTGACGTTTGTTGTGTTTGAATAACAGTTCTTTTTTATATCATGGTATTTGTGCTATTTCGGCATTGTATCATTTTTATATGGCTGTTAAATAGTGAAATATGGTTTTTTCTGTGTTCTCCTTGTCGTATTGTTCAGTCTGTTGACTTCGTTTTTTTTTTACCTATTCTCTTATATCTTCTATTTGTAGAGCAAGTAGTGGATGTATGGTTATATTATAGAGCTTCTGTTAACTTATGTGTCCATACGTGTGTGGGAATTGTGAATGGGCTGATACATGGATATATGACCCAGATCATTCAAGATCTTTCTGTGATTCATGATTAGTTGGGTTCAGATTTATATATTATATTTTATCAGTTTAGGTTGGTATTATTATTTCATCTGTTTTCTTAGTAAATTTGATTGTTGTTCTTTTTGTATACTATTGGCTTTCTATTTTAATTGATATATCATTTTGCTTTGGTAGGCCGACTTTTGATACTTTTGGCCTCTTCTTGTAATTTAGCTGATCTTTTTTTTTTTTTCATCCTATTTTAAAGAAATTCGGATTATGATTTCTTTTGTTTATTTTTAGATTATTTTTATTTTTTTCTCCTTTATCCTATGTTCGTTTGTTGTTTTGATAGCTAATGAAATTATTCCTGCTATTGGATGTGTTCTTCACGCTTGACCGGATAGGATGCTGAAGTACCAGACAGTTTCTGGTATTCATCAAGAATGGTCTCTAATGATCTAAATATTTCGGCGCAGCGTTTATCACTTAGGTATGATTTCTTTCCTTCCTCGTGAGAGGGATCTTCAGTACATCTCTTGGTGCCTGCGTTCTGAAGGATTGCGATTTCCAATATAGTAATCTATCATATTTGTCTTCTGACTGGTGTTCTTGTGTAAGGGATGTTTTAAATGATTAGGACATGTTCGGTGGCTGAAACGTGTATGCAAGTATGATTGAGTTATGATACGGATGCAATATTGACAGATTTAAGATTTCTGCATACATGCGGCGTGAATTAAGTTGGCAATAAGATGTGAATTGGGGTTTATTGGCGATTATATTTAGTGAGAATATTGAAGTTTGGTTTCTGTTTATAGTAGAGGAGTTTTTTAGTTGATGGATATTGTTGTCTTTTATTCCATTTCCTAAAGATATTATAGCGGGCGCATCTAGGGTGCTGCCATAGATTTTCAAGGTGCTTTGTATGGAATGACTCTGATTTTCGACTGAAAAGAATACTTTAAGAGAGCTGTTGAATTTTTAAAAATCTGGAAAAGGAAGTGCGTGTCGTACTTTGATATTATAATTTATTGATGAAATTCGGTTCTGTTTCTGGATGGTTCTGATGTTCATTTATGCTATATTATATTGTGGTCTCATTTCCTTTTGGGGAAAATTTGCAAAATAACACCTACTGAGAGATGTATTATTTGTTATCGTACTTGTTTAATGTCGATTTATAGACAAGTATGGGTGATACTTAATATATACGTCATTAAGCGATATTTTGGTTTATGTCCTTCCAGGCTGTTAGTTTCTCAATTGTGTGTGGTCGAATGGTTGTGACATTTTGTGAAAAATGCGCTATTGGCTTCTGATTCGATTCAGTATCTGTCTGTACATAATGATTCCTAATTCCTGCTTTTCTTGTTTTACATTATCCTGCGAATATTGCATGTCGATGCGTGAGTAGTTAAATTTATACGATGTTACTTAACAGTCATCAAATTGGGTCAATTGTATTGTTGTTTGCGATACGACTCTTGATTTTTGTCTGCCTGGAGTTGAACTGTTTGCATAGGTTTCGGCTGAACCAGGAATTTTTTTTTACGGCTAATCATGTATAGAATAGCAGATTCGCGTGCCAGGTGGGGTCTCTCTTATCGGTGATTCCTTGTGTGTTATTCGTGGTTGTTCATTTAAGTCTATGATCTGTTCGTTATATTTTGAGAAACCGTTTTTGATCGTTGTGGTGGTATGATGGGGTAAAATATATTGTAGAGGGGAAAGGCCTTTTACAATCTATGATATCATAATAGATTCTCTATCAATTTTGATTTATTATACTGCTAAAAGTTATTGTATTGAAGTCATGTTATTGTTCCGATAGATAGGTTTTATTAATTTTGGTGGATCATTGGTTTTTCTGTTGTGGGATGAATGTCATTTGTGATGTGTTGATGTAGGTCTAACTGCATGATATGTGGACGTAGTTGATATAGCATGATATGGATATGAGTGAGGGAATTGTAGTTTGTATATGGTCGATTGAAGTGTATATTTCTTGCCACGATTAGGGTCTGTATGACCTAATGTTGGCCTCATAATATAGGTCGCAGCTCGAGGATGAGAGCGATTTTTATCGCGAGAAGTCTCTTAATGTCTTAATTTTGTTATCCTACGGTTATGTAATCAGAATGTTGGAGTTATGTTGAGTTGTTGTTGTTGTTTTGATACTTTCCTTATACATATCATTTTTTTTTTTTTTTTTTTTTTTTACTTCTTCAGTTTTATCTTCTCTTAGTGAATTAAGATTGTATGGTGAGAGTGTTTGTTATATTGTAATCAGGATGCCTTTTTGTAATTTGATTGATCTTGCTTAATTCTACTATAATTTAAATGTTCTCTCGACTTTTTCTATTTACAAATTCATTATTTCACACAAACCAACCCCTGTAGGGCTGTTGGATTTATAGGGCTTCTTGTTAATTTCTCCATTTTTTTTTTTATATATTAATTCTCATTTCTTTCTTATATTTTAGTTTGTTATTCATAGTTAAAAATTGTTGTTATGTTTACTTTTTTTATTAATATTCTCAAATTAGATATAATATGTTTAATATAATTGTATTTTTTATGGTTTGTTTGTATCCTTTCTATGCATTTTGTGGCTATCTTTACTTTGCGATTATTATAGTTGTTTTGTGATTATTGTGATGTGGTTGTGTGTTGGTGTGTGTGTAGTTTGTGTGGGTGTGTTGTGTTTGCGGTCTTGTCTGGTTAATGTTTTAGTTGTTTTGTTATGATTTTTATATTCTATATATTATGTGTACACTAATAAGAATGTATGCATTTAATTGTGTACGTTTAATGTCTTATGAAGATAGATATGAATAGGTGGTATTTATTATTGGTTATGTTTTTTTTTGTTTCTGAGTGCGGACCTTTTTAATGCGCTAATTATATTTTTATTTTTCAGTTTATTTCAGTTTAAGAAATAATGTATTTATTATTTTTCCTTTTTTTTATTTGAATATTGTAGTTTTAGTCATATTTTTGTATTGTAAGGTAGTGTCATTACATTAGTTTCAATTCTTTCTGATGTTTGTGTAATTCTTTGTTTAGTTATTTGTGTTTATTTTGTTTATAGTTGGGATGTTTTTGTTAGATTTATTACTTTGCTTTATGCTTGTTGCTGGGTATTGCAGTGAAAAGTGGGACTAATTCTATTATTTGAGTTTGGTATGTGTTTGTTAGTACTTACTTCACCTTTTTGATTATAGTATCTTGATACTTTTGGTAGATACTTAGCATAGATTTTATTTTTCTATACGTTTGTATATGGTATTTATTAGGAAGTTCTACTCTCAACATTAATATTTTTTCTAATTATCTTGATGTTATATTATTATTATTAGTGCTTTTATTATTATTAGTAATGAATAATATTTGTTACGTGTTATGCTATATTATTTTTTCGTTAGGTTTGTCCTGTATGTTACTAACTATGTATACAATGTTGACTATGATTTGTCTCATTTTTTGTTTAATTTTTACAATGTTATAAAAATTATTATTAACCATTGATTTTTTATTTTTCTGGTAGATGTTTTTATTTGCTTTGAATCAAAGTGTTGAATATTAGGTTAGCTGTTTTTGTGATTGTTATTTTGTTTTATGTTTATCTTATACTTTTGGTGTTTTAAGTGGTGGAGACTTTTTGTTGATTTTTTCTGTTAGCTGATTTATTTCGTGTCTTATGTGTAATTGTCTTAGCGTTTGCTTTGTTTTGTTTGGGGTATTTACATGTATATTTTATTTTTTTTTCTTTTATGTTAAATGGTTTAGATTGTTTTCTTGTTTTTTTTTTATTGTCTTTATTATTAATTTTTTAATGTGAAAACTATTTGGTCTAGTGTATTTCTTTAGCATTATTCAATATTTTTTGCTGTAGTTTCTGTTGTTTTGTTATTTCTTAATGTTTCTTTTATTTTTGTTATTTGTTTTTGCTTTTGTTTATTTTTTTTTTCAATAATAAGAATTAGACCATTAATCAGAGATTTAGGCGTAATAGTATAACTTTTTTCTAGATAAAAGAAAATTATTCATACAGTTCTATCGTTATATTGGTGTTATAGTAGGATGTAAGCTCGGGATTGCAAGACTTAACTGACTTAACTCATTTTAACTGCGCTTTAAGGTATGTAGAAAAATGCAAAGATTTTAATTTATAAACGTAAAACAGAAATAATTTTTTTAGTAAAAACATAATTGTTTAAAGAAACAAGAGGTATTTTGGAAATGAGGTATTTTTTATAGTAAGAAAGTTGAAGAATTTAACAGCAATAGAGCAAAAATAAGTAAATAGTTTTTTAAAAAAAATATATATGAGATTACGTTTAAAATTAAAATAACATAAATAAATATCTAAAACTAATAATAAATAAATACTTTTAACAAAATATGAAATATATAAGAATACAACCAACAAAAAAGAAAATCAGGAACAAAACGAAATGTTTTTATATTAAAACAAAGTGTGAAAAAATGTAAATGTCTTCCAGTGAAGTTTAGAAAATGTTTCACATCTGCTTGACATCATAGAATAGCAGTCATGTATCAGTAAGTTAGTACGACGATTGCCAGTCTCGTGTTTCAAGTAAAGTGTCTATAATTATTGTGGGTGTGTGTGAGTGTGTGTGGTGTGTGTGGTGTGTGTGGTGGTGTGTGTTGTGTGTATGATATGTTAGGTTTGTTATGGTTATATACATATATACGTTGATATAATAATAAAAATAATGAATAAATAAATAATAATAATAATCACATAATAATAATAATTATTAATAATATAATATATAATAATAATAATAATAAAATACTGTTTTAAAGAATAAAAACATATGTTAAGTAAGAACAAATGAGGGGAACAAAGTAATAAATCTAATTTACCCTTCTCATGTGTACAAAAGTTATTGGGACAAGTAATAGAATTCTCGTTAACCCTTCTTCATTGTGTCAAAAGATATTGGTGTGCAAGTAATGAATCTCGTGCCTCTTCTGCTTTTTTTATTTGTGTTGTCAAACATATGTGGCATGTTTTTTTGTAGAAGTAATCTAATAAAATTCTCATTTTATTCTCTTATTTTGTTTCTTTTTCCTTCTCATGATGTCCAAAAAGATATTGGGATCAAAGTAATAAATCTATTTACCCTTCATTGAAACATCAAGAGATATTAAAGAATTAATTTGTTAGTCTCATTTCTTTCGTATTATTTCGATTTTTTTTGTCTGTCTCGATGATTGCGCAATGCATATTACAATGTCTCTGCTTGGATTTAATTTCTTTTTTCCTGTAGTGTCGTATAACAAGATTTATCGTAATGTTTTAGTTTGGTTTAGTACTGGTAAAGATATTTGAGGCATGTATCCTACCATTTTGTTTTGTTGTTTTTTTTAGTGACCTGCATGGTTCAAAAGTGTTATCGCTAATGTCGTTTTTATTTTGGCTGTTTGTGAGCATCCTATGTGGAATAATAATAATAATATAATAATATGAATTATATTAATTATATAATAATGATAATAATTAATAATATAATAACAATAATAATAATAATAATATTTGTGTGCGGTTTTGTGTAATTAGTAAAGAAAGTGAGATTGCTATGGCTTGACTTCTGCTGTAAGTATGTAATCAAGTTCTTTGTTAATTAAACACTTCTCAGTTTAAATGATTATTTGGCTGTATGTTCAGTTAGGTTTTTTCTAGGGACTGAGATTATTGGATTTTTTGTTTTAGGTTTTCAACGGTATTACATTTTGTTTTATGTTTTGTGATTAGTTTATATGGTAAATTTAACATTTAAGCATTTATTTGTTTATATCGAATATAAGTGAATTGTTTATTTTTTTACTTTTTCATTCTTTACAGTGTGAACGCTATAAATAATATTTTACAGGCTATCATATTCAATCCATAACAACAACATTCTAAGCAATCTAGATCAACATTACATTCATATCATAACATATACCACATACATACTATCTAACATTATATTATCTAATCTGCATTTTACTAAATTACAATTAAGCACTATATTTCGCTGTCTTATTATCATCTTTTCAACTTATTTATCTTATTATTATGCTTTACCAGCAAGAATCTTTATTTTATGGGGTATTGTTATACAAAATGGGGGAGTTTCATGACTGGTGGTGCGGATTATTTATTCTTTCTTGCATATTAGAGTCTGTGAGTCAGCTAGAGCTCGGAGCGATATTAGTGGTAGGGGAAGTTGATTTGCGGTGTGAAGGCAGTTTGATTGTTCTGCATTTCTGTTGTACTGTGGTCTGTGAAGGTGGTAGAGGGTAAAGGGGATGCAACTTTTTTAGGGGCGGCGTTTATAGGTTGGCACATTGAAGATAAATTTTTTTTAGTAAAACAATTTTTTTTTTAAGGTATTACAAATTAGATATATAAATTTTAGTAGGTGTAATTTGGATTAGAACGAAGAGAGGTTAGAGGTTTAGATTTCTATGGTGAGATGGAAACTAATGTTATATCGAAAAGCCAGACGAATAGTAAAGATATAAGGAGGTTTTTTCGGTGTTATAGGTGTGAGTACCAAAATTTGACTTGGTCAATGAGTCCAAGTTTATGATACAGTGACTGTAATGAGGATCTATCTTGAATGTGGGTACGGATAGTGCATAGGTCGGTGGCTGGTGTGATTTACGTAATTTATGCTTTGATACTGATTGTTACTGCATTATACTGGATGGTTCAGGCGAGCGCTTCTAGGATGGTTAATGTAGAATGATAGGTGGACGAATTTTTAAGTTATAAGGTTGATTCATAAAACGGTTAAATTTTTTAGTATTATTTTACATTATTATAATGGGTATTAGAGAGCTTATTATACAAGATAAGTTTTATGAAAGTTAATGTATTAATAGTTTAGTTGATTATACAAATAATTTAAGTTAGAACACAAGATTGTATTTTATGTAAATAGTGAATAGTTATAGGGCGTCAATGAAGAGAATAGGGCAAACAATTTGCTATTGGTGTTTATGGTTGACGGATGTATAAGATAATTGATAAACGGAGATTGTGTGAAATAGAAATGTCTATGTGGACTCTTTGAGTACTAAGGATAGGAATTTTTCTAGCATACTGCAGGCCCGTGCACAGACCGGCCTCACACAGGCCCTTTTGAGGCTTAGCCGAGCCGGATGCCTTGTACACGCTGCTGTGCGTTCTCTGCCGTGCTGGATTAGGCTGTTTTCTCTTAGCACGTGGCGTGTGCGAAGCTTGTTGAGATTGACTTCTTTTATTTCAGTTGGGGGCCCTCCTCTTTGGAAGGGTATCCAACACATTCCATTCTTCCTAATTCCTCCTTCTTCCTCCTTCCTCATTCCTCTTCTTCTCTTTCCCCGTCTTCTCTTATGCACTCCGTGCATTTCTACTTCTTTTATTTCAAATGGGGAGTCCCAAAGCTCCCAGCTCCGATTCCAAATCCTTTTTCATCTTCTATACATTTTGCAAAATTTCATCCTTCCTAAAATCCTTCTATCTGGAGGAACGCTAGCACCCCTTCCCGAAGGGAGTGCACTCGTCGGAACCTTCTGATTCCAGGCAGACGGAGTCCTGCGGGCCGGCGCAGCCAGGAACTCCATTCGGCTCTTCCACTCGCACAACTATTTATTATTATTTATTTATTTATTTATTAATATTTTAATTTATTTTAATTTTTAATATTTTAATTTTATTTAATTTTCAATTTTTTTCCAGTTCCTGGTTCCATTTTCCAGGTTCCAGGAAGTCATTTCCAGCGCCAGGTTTCCTGGAAATCGTTAATAGTGGCTTACTCAGGATTCCGTCCCATCCCCAATATAGCTCTTTAACTACAGCGATAATATCGAATGAATGTTATTAACAAACTTTTCTTCGATATATTTTTCCTATTCAACCAGAGCACGTGAAAAGACGATTTAAACATCGATATAAGGGGTAAAAAACATCGATAATCGATTGAAACCATCAAAAATGATCTATCGATCATTTAAAACCTTCTAGGGACCAAAAACCCCCTTTGGGGGGCTCCGCCCCCACTTTTGGGGTTAAAATCCTTGAGTTCAGGCTCAAAACCTCTGAAAACGGTCTTCCAGACCTTTAAATTCGGTTTCTCACCGACCTTGAATAACCCTAACCTTGAACACGTCAAGCTTTGAAAAAACCGGATGTTGCAGAATGTTGCTTGCAACATTTGCAACTTCCAGTTGCAACTTCCGATGTCAGTCTGGCTGCTAGTTGTGCCCTCCTTACTACTGAGCTTTTGGATATCATTTAATAAGACATTTCGGGTTAACGAAACCCATCATCAGCTAAAACCAAAATTAAAACTACAATAAAATTACTCGTAATTTTCAATCATTAGAATATTATTTTATTTATT
>JABUQX010107641.1:12500-15000 GCA_015478945.1 Trachelipus rathkii
TAGGAAATGGTTAGTTTGGATTTAGCTTTAGCGAATTTTTTGACTCAATAAAAAGAAAAATGCAAGCTTTTTTCTGACCACTCAAACATCGATTTTTGAGTTTTTTTTTCTGTTTCTATTGATTTGTTTGGATTTTCATTTTTTTGAGAACTTGTTTTTGGACATGTTTTTTAACAATATTTGCAAAAAGGAAGTTCACGTTTTTCCATTTTTTTTCGAAATGACCTAAAACTTAAACTATTCAACATGGTTCTATTAGCTAACGATTAACAAAGCGTTTTTATGAATTTTTGAACACCTGGAGTCCCAGCAAATATCGGTTTCGCGCCCGTGCCCAAAACTTTTTCGTTTAGAAAAATGAATCATTGCGATAATTTTTTTTCTTGTTTGTCCGATCAAGATTAAAATTTTTTGGGCATTTGTAGTCGGGGGAGATACAATTTTTTATTTGATCAATATTTTCTTTAATGTATCAGTTTTTTGCCTTTCTGACATGGAACAAATTTTAGGAATAATTTTTTTTGGAAATTTAAAAAAAAAATTTAGAACATTTAGATCTAATTTAAAAAGGTGCGTCTCCCCCCGACTACAAATGCCCTGAAATTTAATGTTGATCGGATTCCAGAAAAAAAATTATTGCAAAGAAAAAAAAAAAAAAAAATTAAATGCGACTATAATTTTAATGGTAAATTACGACCAACATGAAATTTCAGAGCTTTGTGCTTTGTGCTTTGTGCTTTGTGCTTTGTGCTATGTGCTATGTTTTTATTATTTATTTATTTTTTTTTGTAATACTCAAAGAGAGAGTTTTTAAAATTTCCCAAATTTTTTTTTTAAATTGTTCCTGTCCAGAGCAAAAATGTTGCATATAAAGAAAAAATTAGCATAAGGTAAAAATTTGTGTATTCCCCCCTCCCCCACGAACCGACTACAAATGGGTTGATAAAAATTAATGACCCCAGCGGGAAAAAAGAAAAAAAAAAAAAAAAAAAAAAAAAAAATTTGGGTTTTTTTCCCCCCGGCAAAAAAAAATTTTTTGTTCTTCCCCCCCCCCCCAAATTTTTCCAAAGCAAATATTTTAGGTTCAGAAAAATCGACCATGGATGGAATTTGGTTGTCAAAAGTCCAAACAAAGCCTTCTGTTCTTTAGGTAATAGACACATCCATGGTTTAGTTTTTAGGTTTCCCAAGCCATCGAAAAAAAATATAGAATGTTAGCTCCTACTTGACAAAAACAAAGTTTTCTTCTCAAAATGAAAATGCCAAAACAAACAATAGAAACAGAAAAATACACCGAAATCGATTTTTAGGAGTCAGAAAAGCTGGCAATTTGCTTTTTTATTTGGTCAAACAATTGCTAAAGGTGGAGAATTTGAACCATTTCCGATTTGAAACTAAGACCCTCCCTCAGCAATAGCCCTAAATTGAACCAATGCCTTAAGTGTTCTCTTTTCTTTTTTTCCAGATTATTAAACGTTCGAACCTCCTGAAAGTGACGAAACAGTGTCCTCTCCCTTTTACGTGGCCCATCAAGATCCTTAATACTTTTTTACAGCATTTATATAATGTAAAAACTAAGTAGTTTCTTACATTATTTAATACCTGCTGTAAAAGTTATAAGGATCTTGCATTGGCCATAATAAGGGAGGAAGCACTGTCCGTCACTTTCAGGAGGTTCAACGTTTAATAATCTGGAAAAAAAGAAAAAGAGAACACTTAAGGCATGGTCCAATTTTTGGCTATCTGAGGGAGGGTCTTAGTTTTCAAATCGGAAATGTCATAATTTTCCTCCACCTTTAGCCATTTTTGACCAAATTAAAGCAAATTGCAGCTTTTTCTGAACTCCTAAAACATCGATTTCGGGTGTTTTTCTGTTTCTATTGATTTTCGTTTTGCATTTCATTTTTTGAAGAAACTTGTTTTTGTCAAATAAAGGAGATTCACATCCTTATTTTTTTTTCGAATGAGCTTGAAACCTAACTAAACATGATGGTCTATTACCTTTAAGAAGCAGAAGCTGCTTTTTTGACTTTTGACACACCAAATTCCATCCATGGTCGATTTCTGAACCTAAAATTTTTTGCTTTGGAAAAATGGAAGATTGCGACAATTTTTTTTTCTCCTCATTCCAACCCATTTGTAGTCGGCGTGGGGGAGGGGGGAATACACAATTTTTACTTAGATAATTTTTTTATATGCAACATTTTTGCTTCTGGACAGGAACAAATTTTAAAAAAAAAAAAATTTGGAAAATTTTTAAAAAATTTCTTTTGAGTAATTAAAAAAAAAAAAAAAAAATATAAAAACACAAATATTATCAAAAGGTGCATCTCCCTGCACTTATTCTAAATTAGCTCTGAAAAATTTTTTTTTTTTCCCCATGTGATCGTATTACCATAAGTCGATCGGAGCATTTTAATTTTTTTTTTTTTTTTTTTTTTTTTGCAATAATTTATTTTCTGGTAATCCGATCAACATTAAATTTTCAGGGCATTTGTAG
>JABUQX010107642.1:0-10000 GCA_015478945.1 Trachelipus rathkii
AAATATAAAAGTGTCTTACCTTATAAATAATTACGGCAACTTTAATATGCTTAGGACCTACCAATTTATTACCCAAAACAGTTCCTGGCCAGGCTCTACCTCGAAATAATAAATTATAATTACAGAGATCATTTGCATTGAATCATAAGATAGGAGCAATTAATGATGTTAGTTTCAAAAATTAATTTGACTTTCAGAACGATATTGCACTGTTCTTTATTTTTAACTTAAGGAATTTCAATTAGAGAAAAGTATTTCATAAATATTTCCCAACATAAACTAGGTTGGGATTATAGTCTAATTTAAGTAGAACTTGCACTTTTATATGTTTAACAATTTAGAAGTTGCATATAAACAAATACAACTTCTTTAACGATGGTCACAAGTACTCTTATCAGCCTTGTTTCTTATAATACTATGATCAAAAAAGGCGGCTGCGCGAACATATGCGCCTTGCTCAATTGGTTAAATATTACAGGGAAACAATTGAATAACGTTTCTACTAAAATTTAAGTATAATTATTTTAAAAATAATAAAGTTAATAAATAAATTAATATTTTAACAATAAATATGAAATTTTTAATTATAATTTTAACAATCTCCCCAGAGAGAGATTGTAGCCTTGGGCTACAATGACTATTTTAATGAGTCTAGTTTGGACTTAATGAGCTTGTCACACTTTAGGGCTGCTTGACGTTTAGGTCTACCAACTACTGCCTCCGAGTCATCAGCTGCTTTATCACCATTATTTGATTTATCTTTATCATTAGAGACTTTATCTATTATTAAGGACAATTCTAATGGATACAAATTACTTATTGAATGGTATAATATTTGTCCATTACTTTGTTTAACTTTAACACTTCTTATTTTGTTGTCATAACCAATTACAACTTCCATAACTCTACCCATCATCCAGAAGGGACGAGGCTTTAAGATGGATTTTATTAGCACTATATCATTTACTTTGATTTTATTTTCCCAAGAGATTTGATATATATCAGTCATAGCTTCCCTTAGATCTAATAGGTAAGCTTCATACCATAGTTGTTTAAACTGATTAAATAATTGCTCTTGAGTATCAAGAGTGCTTTCTAAAGAACCCCTGTCAGGTTCCTTCCAGACTTCTTCATTTGCATCCTTTAAAATAAGAGAAGTATTACAATTCAAACGAATGAATGAGTTAGGAGTTATGGTTTCAAGATCACTAGCTTCTGATCTATATGTGAGAGGCCTGCTGTTAATAGCATTTTTTATAAAAGACAAAGTTGTTAAAAGTTCGAAATAATTTAACCTCTTCCTACCAATAACTTTATACATACAAACTTTCAAAGTGCGTATTTGACGCTCATAAAAAGACCCCCACCAAGCTGAATAATTGGGAATACGAATATGCTTAATATTGTTAATTTTGAGTTCATCCCTGAATTCATTGGACCCCAGAGCCCTAGACAAGATGTCTGCCCCCTTCACGAATGTTCTAGCGTTATCAGAGTAAAGGAAATCTGGGATGGTATATAGGTTACAAAACCTTTGAAAAGCTAGTAAAAAATTTGTCACACCCATGTCAGGGACTAGTTCTAAATGAATTGATCTTACATTAAGACATGTGAATAATAGGATAAACATCTTGTCCAGTTTACCTGTAGTCTCATTAGTCACAAATATATGACCAGTAAAGTCAATGCCTGTGAATTTAAAAGGCATTACTAAATTCATATGATGTTTAGGGATGTCAGTGCACTTAGGATATTTAAAAGCACGCACATTGATTTTTTTGCATAACATACACTGATTTAAGACCTTTTTTATTGCTATGCGAGCTTTGGGAATCCAGAAACCTTGGTTTCTAATATAATTTAATGTACTATCTAATCCCAAATGCTGCATTTTCTTATGAGCCTTCAAAATTAATAAGGTGGTGAAGTGGTGGTATCTTGACAAAAGGATAGGATTTTTGATATCATAATTAAAGTATGTACATTTAGATATTCTACCCTTTGATCTTAAAATGTCATCACCATCCAAAAATAAATTTAAGTTATTAACTAGGTTAGGTATTGCACCCTTTTGATCCGATTTTAAAAATGCAATCTCTTTAGTATATGAAGAGTTTTGTACTTTTTTGATCCAATATTTAAGAGCTTTTTTGCAAGGGTCTTCCTTAGTAATTTTGCTTAGAAACATAAACAAATAACTAGTTATATTTATTACTTTTTCAAATTTACTAAATTTATTTATTTCCAATATTTCATCAATATTATTATGTTTATTATTAATTACATTAGTATTAAAATTTAATGTAGCAAAATTACTAAATTCTGGAGAAAGTGAAAGCATTGGAAATTTTGGCCACCTCTCCAGATCCTTACAAAGCCACTCTGGACCATGTTTCCACATATTTAAATTTTTTGCAAATTGTTTAAAAGTTAAACCCCTGGTCAAAAGGTCTGCTGGGTTTTGAGCAGTTTGCACATAGTTAAAAATAATTTTTAGTTTATATTTACTTCTGATGTCATCACACAAAGTGATAACATCTTTTAACCTGTTATTAACATACTTAGCCTTGACCTTGGTTTCACCTGTCAAAAGCCAATTAAGAACTACTTGTGAGTCCACACCTATATTTACATATTCAAAAATGATGTTAAAATAAGAGTCTAAAATAGTGGATATGCATTTTAAAGCTAAAAGGACTCCTAATAGTTCTAAGGTTGGAATACTATAGGTCTTTTTAACAGGTGTTACTTTGGCCTTGGCAAACAAAAGGTTATTTTTTCCTTCACTTGAACCATATGCAACAAACCCATAACATTTAGCAGAACTGTCACAAAATATATTCAGACCATAGGATTCACTTTCATTCACAACTTGACGTGGAAACTCAATCTTACTCAATTCATTTAAATCCTCCTTCAGTTTACCCCATTCAGTCAACATTTCCCCAGGTAATTTTTCATCCCATTCTTTTTTAGCTTCCCAAACACTTCTCATTAACAACTTCCCTCTTACGGTAATAGGTATTGTAAGTCCTAAAGGATCAAACAACTTGGAAGTTTCAGAAAGTATCTGTCGCTTTGTACTACACGAGCTCCTATAACTTACTGACGACACATGCAAGGAATCTTTCTTTAAATTGCATTTATACCCAAGCACCTTTTCATACTCATTTTCATGCTCCACATACCTACCATCCATTCTCATACTCTCACACAACTGCTCACAATTACTATTCCAAGAGCGAAGTTCAAACCCACCCTGGTTCATTCTTTCAAAAGTAAGATGGTACAACTTTTCCAATTCTTTGCAATTATTGCCTGTAAAAATCAGGTTGTCTACAAAAAAATTAGAAGACAAGATATCCCTACACTTATCATCAGGGAACTTTTCTACATGATGTTTCATTATATAATGGAGAATGAAAGGGGACGCTGTATAACCGAACAGTAAAGTTTTAAACCTGAAAGAGATTAATTCATCATTCTGATACCATAAAAAACAGAATTTGTTTTTGTCATATTCGTCTCTTAATTTGATAGACAAAAAGGCTTGTTTAATGTCACTAAGGACAACATAATTATTAGTTCTAAATACTAAAAGTAATTTTAAAAGGGAGTTCATCAAATCTAAACCAGCATAAGAAGCCTGATTCAAGGAAGGGCTGTCTTTAGATATTTTAAAAGAGCAATTAAAGACAGGTCTTATCTTAGTTGTGATCTGCTCCTCACTTCTTATTATAGGTCTGTGAGGTATAAATATATAATCACATCTCTTAAATTTAGGAATATTTACAATTTCAATTATATTATCTTGCAAATATTGAGAAAAAATATTATTATAACTTTCTACAAGTCCTTTTTGCTTAAGAGAAGAATAGACTCTATTTAATACTCTCAAAGAAATATCAAAATTTGAAGCAACATTTTTAATTTTTTCTTCTATCCAAGGAAGTTTGACATAATAATTGCCATCCTGGAAAGAAATATCATTCTTAAATTTTTTAATCATGATCTCATCATAAGAGGCCAGATCATTATCCTCTTTAGTAGGAATACCAACACTCTCCATGGACAACAAATATTCAAGTCCATGTTCTACTTCAGAATCATCATAAATATTATCAAAAGGGTGAAAATAACTTTTAATAGGATTTAAAATCAAATTTACAATGGTTTCATTTACTAAAGCAGACTCCTCCTCTTCTATCAATGGAGATTGCATATTCACTTTACTTACTTCTATGATTTGATTTCTGGTTAAAAAATTTTGAACATTACCTATAGGTATAAACTTATTTGCAATTTTAAAACAACTTCCAGACATTATATTAACTAAATTAAAAGAAGGAAGAAATTGAATAATGTCTGTGCCTAATAAACAATCTATGTCAAACATATCATGGTCTCCACTGTCATAAAAAGAAGAATCAGCTAAAGGAATACCATTTTTCTTAAAATTTTCAACCGCTTTATTCATGCCGTGAATTCTATAATTTAAATTTAAATCATTGTCAATGAGGAAAGGCATGCTAAAAACTTCCCGATCATTAAATTGTAAACCCAATAACAATTGCTGAAAAATTCGCTGTTTTGCACCAATGAAAGTTTGAATATTGTACTCTAATTCATGTAAATTATCAAAATTATTAATTAAACCTGTCATGGCATTTTTAGATATGTAAGAGCGTTGACTACATGTATCTATTGCTCCTCTTACTGTAACCTTTTTGTTGCCTTTAAAGAGTTGAAAGGAAATTGTTGGCAACAAATACACTTTATCCACATTTTGTTGGAAACTTATACATAAGGAGCTAACAGACTCATTTTGCTCATTTGGGATATCATTGGGACAAAAAGCTGTTATATGGGAATTAGCTTTACACTTAAAACAATTAAATCTTAATTTATTTTTAATACCATAACATTTTTCAGGCACATGACCCAAACCTCCACAATGATGACACATGTTTAGCTCTTTGGCACGTTTTATACGCTGAGGCACTGTTGGATACTTGTCACATAAATAGAGAGGATGATTTTTTAATTGACATAGCTTACAAATTGTAGGGTTGTAAGTTTGAGTTTCTATTTTATTATTTACATACATTTTAGAATCTTTACTATTATTTACAGTTTTAAAATTTTGAAGAGTACTAGATTTAGGAGCTTTAGTAGCTTGAAAAACTTTATTTACTTTAGCTTTGGTTGATACATCCTTCCTATTTTGGGACAAAATACTTAAAGTATTAATAACCTCATTATAATGATCAAACAATTGTACCAAAGTAGGATAATTATTTGCAATTTTATGTATTAATTCACTTTTAAACACTTTAGGCAATTTTTGAAATATTATATTACTCAAGAGTAGACTTCCAGGTGTATCAGCTTCTAAAAAGTCTACTTCATAACTCTTAAGTTCATAAATCATTGACCTAAGTTCATTTATATACACTTTCAATTTCAAAAAGCCTTCATCATAGCCTTCATCAACCTTAAGATCTAAAATATTATTTATATTTTCATTAATTATGAAAGGCCTATCAAGAAATTCTTTCTTTAATAACCTTAAGGCTATGTCATAGTTTTCATCTGTAATAGACAGATGGCTTACTACTTTAAGAGCATAATCCTTTAAAAAACTAATTAAATAAGCAAGCTTTACTGAATTGGTTAAATTACTCCTATTACCGATTAAATTATTAAATTTATTAAGGAAATTGGAAAAAAGTAATTTATTTTTTCCCAATCCATCAAATACTTCGCACTGCAACTGAGGCAGTTTGGAATCATTTATATTAACCTTATTTATTAAATCCAAAAAATTATCAGTATTTACACTCTCATTTATTTTTACAATTTCTTTAGGAAAATATTTTTCAAAGGACAATAACTCAGCTGACAACTCAAAATGGTAATCTACTTGACCTTCAAGCTCAGAATTAAAATAAGAAGGATCTAAATTATCTACATTATTATCAGACAACAGTATGACAATCTCTTCATCCAAACTTTTAATAGAATAGACTTCTTTCTCAATATCAGTATTTACAGCTCTAAATAGAGGCTCTGTTAATTTATTTTCATTACCAAAAGCAGTTAACTTTTTTAAATTATTAGTAATTTTTGCTTTAGAAATAGCTCTTTTTCTTATCAAAGCTTTAACAGAAGCTTTACAAGAGCTTAAAGCTTGAGCTTCTTCATCAGTTAGGCCCATAATTTTGATTAGGTATATCAACTTAGCCTATAATAAAATTTACTATTTGTAGCATAATTTAATTACTATACCTTAATATTAATAATTTTCTTAACCAATAAATGAAATCCAAATTCATTAAATAGGCAGCTTTATAATTTTCAATAGCTATAGCCTATCGAACGCATGTACTGCTAGTAAACAAACTTAATTTCTAATTTTAGCATAAATTTGCTTTAATATATGATTATTATAAACTATCCTATCACCAATTACTAACACTATCACTTTTTATAATATATTTACACTAGAAATGCTTAAAATACATTTCAATTTAACAAAATTCACACTTAAATTTAAATTTAGCCTTCGTGAATAATTTATAATATCGATATGTAATCGATATATCGATACATACTCGATACAAATAAGGAACAGTGCAATATCGTTCTGAAAGTCAAATTAATTTTTGAAATAAAAAATATATGTTAACTTTGCTAAGTTATAAATAATACCAAACTCAACAAAATTGAACATATACTTCTTGGAAAGAATTATTTAAAATAACAAACTGATTAACACTAATAAAGAAATATAAAAGTGTCTTACCTTATAAATAATTACGGCAACTTTAATATGCTTAGGACCTACCAATTTATTACCCAAAACAGTTCCTGGCCAGGCTCTACCTCGAAATAATAAATTATAATTACAGAGATCCTTTGCATTGAATCATAAGATAGGAGCAATTAATGATGTTAGTTTCAAAAATTAATTTGACTTTCAGAACGATATTGCACTGTTCTTTATTTTTAACTTAAGGAATTTCAATTAGAGAAAAGTATTTCATAAATATTTCCCAACATAAACTAGGTTGGGATTATAGTCTAATTTAAGTAGAACTTGCACTTTTATATGTTTAACAATTTAGAAGTTGCATATAAACAAATACAACTTTTTTGAACGATGGTCACAAGTACTCTTATCAGCCTTGTTTCTTATAATACTATGATCAAAAAAGGCGGCTGCGCGAACATATGCGCCTTGCTCAATTGGTTAAATATTACAGGGAAACAATTGAATAACGTTTCTACTAAATTTAAGTATAATTATTTTAAAAATAATAAAGTTAATAAATAAATTAATATTTTAACAATAAATATGAAATTTTTAATTATAATTTTAACAATCTCCCCAGAGAGAGATTGTAGCCTTGGGCTACAATGACTATGTTAATGAGTCTAGTTTGGACTTAATGAGCTTGTCACACTTTAGGGCTGCTTGACGTTTAGGTCTACCAACTACTATATATACTATATATATATATATAATAATATATATATATATATATATATATATATTATATAATATATATATATATATAATATAATATATATATATATATTCCTATATTTAACTTATACACAAAATATATTATATATATATATATATATATATATATATATATATATATATATATATATATATATATATATATATATATATATATAATATTTATATATATACATATATACACGGCTGGGTGGCGTGTATGCAGTGATGGGCACGGTACATGAAAATTGGTTGGGCGATACCGGTACATCGGTACTTCGAAAAATAGCTTGGGCGATACCGGTACTCGGTACTTTGTGAAAGCGTTTGGGCGATACCGGTACTCGGTACTGTATCGCCGGTACATCGATACATCGATACATTTTCATATATGTGGAAAAACAATACTGATAAATGGAATTTCAATAAATAGTTATAATATTACTATAAGGCAAATAGATTTATGTTGTTTCTGTGCTATCTCTTTTAGATTAATTTATATATATATATATGCAACAAGGGAATATTTCCGTAATGATGGCAATTATTATATATATATATATATATATATATATATATATATATATATATATGCAACAAGGGAATATTTCCGTAATGATGGCAATTATTATTATTAAATTTGTTGGAATAAAAGGTGTCTTAATTAAATCGGAGAGTTATTTTTGCTAATCATTATAGGTTATCGCGTATGCACAGTATGCGAATTTCTCATGAACCTCCGAATTTTCAATAAAACCGTGTAGTTTCGATGCTGAAATTGCATTCTATGGCAGAAATTATGTAGTTTTCATTGAGACCGTCATCCAGATCCAAAACGTTGTTTCCTGGCAATCCTCGTGGGAAGATATTTGCAGCATATGTGTCAGCGGGGAATAGTTACTACCAATAGTTAGTTGTAATACGTTCAGAAAAGTCTGAATGGGGGTAGAAACCCATATAAATCCTCCATGAAGGGCATATCACATTTATGTGTAATATTTAATATTACATTTGCTACTATTGTCAGCCAACTAAATTATGAATTTCGAAGGTAATATGACACACTACTCTGTTGGGGATCGGTATTCCAGTATAATCGTACAACAGTCAGCGGAGCACTTACGAATGTATAATCGTGTGTCTTAGCACAGCTATTTAATTGTAACATCCGATAACACTATGCCTAATAATATGTATACAACCCAGGAACTGACGGATATGGTTGAGGCGTTTATTCTTGAAGACAAGAATGCCCACAGAGCTACGGAGGTGTATAGACGGAGATATCCAGATCGTTTGGAACCGCATTCCACTATAATGTACAGATTGTACACAGGTTTTCAAGAATAAGGTTCGACCAACTCACCATCTCGCCACCCAAGTCAACCTCCCACCCGTACCCTTAACATGGAGTTTGACTTTCTATTGTATACCACGGAACACCCAACAACCTACTTACGGCAGACAGGAACGGTACGGTGCATTCTACATATGTACAACATTTTTCATTACAGAGCACACATTGTGCACGGTCTGCATCCCGGCGATCCCGGACGTTGGTTGTAGTTCGTAGTCCAAATGTGTTCCATGTTTGACAATAAACTTGACGGGCAGCTCCGTATTTTGTGGACGGATGAGGCCAGGTTTACCAATATTGGCACGATTAATGGGTGGAATTATCGGTACTGGACCGAGGAAAACACCGCATATCACCTACAGCACGCGACACCAGGTAGTTTACTCCATAAATGTGTAGTGTGAACTGCTAGATAATATACTGATCGGGCCGGACATTTACCATAGAAACCTAGATAGCGAATGAAATCAAGAATTTCTGGACACTACTTTGTCAGACCTTCCTCGTGACGTACCATTACAGACACGTCAAAATTTGTACTACCAGCATGAAGGATGCCCAGCACATACAGCAAGGGCTGTGCAACATCATCTAAACGTAACACACCCCGGTAGGTGGATAGGAACATGGGGTCCTATTCCGTGGCCTCCTAGATCACCGGACCTTACTCAACTGGAGTATTACCTGTGGGGCTACCTGAAGAATCGTGTCTACGGTGGGTACACAACACCGATAGCATCAGTTAATTACCTCTTAAGTCGAATCACTCACGCTTGTCCGATAGTCGACTCCGAAAATATCACATTGGCAACATGACAAGGGTGGATCAGACGGGCTGAACTTTGCGTATGGAATAAGAGCAGACATTTCGCGCACCGCGTATAATGTATACATGCATATACGATGAAGAATGTACTACATAAATCAGAAGGTACTACAGGAAAGGATTTCATACTATACCGAAATAATACTTATGTATGGACTGCAAATAAACGGATGTGTTACAGAGTTATAAATCATTTCTGTTATAAATCATAACTGTTCATCGTAACTAACTATTAATAGTACCTAATATAAACGTACGCTGTATATGGGGGTTTCGGCCCTCATTCACG
>JABUQX010107642.1:25000-27500 GCA_015478945.1 Trachelipus rathkii
AATATATATATATAATATTATATATATATATAATCATATTATATATATATAAGCTATATATATATTATATATATATACAGAAGCAACTCCTGGCATTCGTGCTACCTCGATGCTCACAGCTAACGTAGTTAACATTATAGAATACACGATCATGAATAGCAAATTCTATATATGTACGATAAAATCTATTTTTTTGCAAAGTTGGTATCAATATAAATAGTATATAATATAAATAATAATATATTACATAAAAAATATAAAAGAACTATAGTCAAAATATTAAATACGAAAAGCTATATATAAAATATACACGCTATAAATTAACCTATTTATATATAACCCATAAAATTAGTCACAGTACGTATCATCGACACCCATATATATCGATGCAATTTGAGTATCTGTAATTAGAGTACTAAAAGTTAGCTAATATAAATCACTAATTTTTTATATATATATATGAGTTTAAAATACCCTGTATACAAAAAATTAACAATTTATATAACAAAGTAATATTAAGAAATAAACAATAAAATAACATAGGGTTAATTACTATAAATATAAGTAAATTAATGGATAGAAGACAAATAAATTTAAAATAGTAATATCATAAATTATAAGTATATCAGAATCAACTATAAGAACGTTAATATAGATAAGAGAACTTATGAGAATAAATATGCTAAGTAAGAAAATATATAATATAATAATAATAACATACATATTAGATCTTTGTTTAACTCATCACATAATAGAAAAACTTTTTAATATATACTCAAAACGCTCACCTTCTCTCTCTCTCTTTCACTCTCTCTCTCTCTCTCTCTCTCTCTCTCTCTCTCTCTTATATATATAATATATAATATATGTAATCTTTCATCTTATTTATTTAAAAGGTAATTTTCTTTATATAATAATAATTTTAATAATAAATAATAATTATATATTATATAAATAATTATATTATATTAGTATATAGAGAGCAGACAGAGGAGAAAGATATAATTATAGAAGAAGAGAGAGAGAGAATAAGAGAGAGAGAGAAAGGAGAGAGAGAGAGAAAGAAAAAGTTACGCAGTCGCCACTGAATATATATATATAATATTATATATAATATTATATAATATATAATATATTATATAATATTATAATATATATATATATATAATATAATATAGTATTATATATATATATCTAATCTCTATTAAATATATATAAATTTAAAATCTTTATAAATAAATCTATACATCTATCTCTCCATATAATATATAATATATTATTTAATATATATATATATTAATATATATATATATATATATATACATATATATATATATACCGTATATATATAATATAAATATATAATATATAATAGTATATATATATATAATATATATTTAATATATATATATATATGAAGGGGTGTGGAATATATATATATATATATATAATATATATATTTAATTATATATATATAATATAATATACTACTATATATATATAGTTATTATATATATATATATACTATATATATATATATATATTATATAGTATAATTAATATATATATATATATATATATAATACGGTAGAGGAACACTACAAGTCTCGTAGTTCTTATTTATATAAATAATGTTTAACACATAATTAACGAATTAGTGCGGTTTAAACCACACACACACACACACACACACACACACACATACGGCATATATTATATATATATATATATATATATATAATATATATATATATATATATATATATATATATATATATAAATATAATATATTATAATATATATATATATATATATATATACATACATATATATACGAAACCTCAAAAATTAAAATTAATATTAAAAATGTATGTAAGATTTTCATGGAAGGATTACTATTATATTATGGTTGAGCAGGAACTGCAATTCTTCATCCTCACCGCATCATCAGTCGTTTTCTTTCGCACTTCAGGGGTGGGTTCAATTTGAGCTTCGGGCTGAGGCCCATTTAGCCTCTACCTATAAATGGACATAAAATTCTTCATTTTTAGCCAATTTTGATGAAATAAGAGCCAATTGTAGCTTTTTCTGACCTCTAAAGCGTCTTTTTTCGGGTGTTTTTGTGTCTATAATAATTTCTTTTGTATTTCAATTATTTGAAAACCTTTATTTTTCATTTTTTGATTCACCTCATACAATTTTTTTTGAAATGACCTCAAACTTGAATTGTGCATAGATGGGTCCATTACCTACAAAATGCACACATTATTTGTTAGATTTTTGACCCAAGATCCTAGAAATGGTCACAATTCAAAACCTACTTTTTTTGGGAATCTTTCTTTCCTTAATATATATATATATATATATATATAGTATATATATATATTAATATATATATATAATATATAATATATATATATATAATATATATATATATATATAATATATATATATATATAATATAATATATATAATCATATCTAACCTATGCTTTTAAAAC
>JABUQX010107642.1:37500-42500 GCA_015478945.1 Trachelipus rathkii
GCAAGATTTTAGGTCACGTGAGAGGTAGGACGATAATACTAAAAAGGAAGAAAGTGGAACGAGACATGGCTCCCCTCCCGAACAGCGGAGCTCGAGAGGGATTAAGGTGAAAAGCGAACCACTGGACGTAATGTGCGTCCATAACGCGATGTAGAACGAGGTGGACCAGACGGTAAGGTTGCAGTCGGAATCGGTTCTGGATTCGGAGGAGGAATCAGTATTGGAACAGGAGGCGGAGATGTCGGAGCGGGGGGCGCCGGAGTGGCTGGCGAAGAAGTGACAATAGCTGAAGGAGTTGGCAAAGGTTCAGGTTCGTTTGGAGAACAAGTTGATGTAAAAGGCAGAATGGGCATGAAGTCGATGTGATCTTGCGAAGTAGAAGTAGATGGTGCGGGTGCCGAAGGTGGAGGAGGAGTGGTGGAAGAAACGGGATCATGTTCGAAATAAGCCGGTTTGATCCTATCCACTGATATGTTTTCGCTTTTGCTCCCCTTCTGTAAGGAGAAAAACTTTCGATAGCGTTTTAATACGAGGAAAGGTCCGTCATAGCGGGCTTGCAAAGGGCTACGGTGTGAATCATGCCGAATTAATACATGAGAGCAAGTCTCCAAATCCGCAGGCATGTAGGTTGGACGGGGAGGGTGGCGTGGCAAAGACGGCTTCCACGCCTCAGTACATTGACGAAGGCGAGCCAGGAAGGTGTGCTGGTTCGTAGTTTTTGGAGAGGGAAGTATAAACTCACCAGGTATCCGGATGGTGGAGCCATAGACGAGCTCAGCAGTTGAGCATTTGAGGTCTTCTTTGTACGAAGTTCTGATACCGAGTAGGACAAGAGGAAGAGTTTCGGACCAATTGTCCGGTGTTCCATGGGCCATAAGAGAGGCCTTTAGCTGCCGGTGGAACCTCTCTATGAGCCCTTGAGCTTGCGGATGGTAGCTGCAAGAGCGAAGGCGCTTAGAGCCGATTAAAGTCATAAGGTCCTTCCAGAGGTGAGACTCAAACTGCCTACCCTGGTCTGTGGACACAGTCGACGGAGTGCCAAACCTGGCTATCCAGTTGTACAAAAATGCCTGAGCAATTGTCTCGCTGGAAGTATCACGCAAGGGAATGGCTTCTACCCATCGAGTGTACCGGTCAATGCAAGTGAGAATGTGGGTGAAACCATTTGAGGATGGTAAAGGGCCGACTAAATCAATGTGCACCTGGTCAAAACGTTCACCAGGGGGAAGAAATTGCTGAAGAGGTGCGACAGTGTGCCTGTGCACTTTAGATTTTTGACAGTTGAGACACTGCGTTGTCCACTGTTTAACATCCTTTAGTAAGGACGGCCAGACGAAATGCTTACCTATTTTAACTTGACTACCTTTTACCCCTGGGTGCGACACGTCGTGAATGGTGTGAAACACCTTTCTGCGCATGGGGGTTGGTACTACTGGACGAGGATGTGCGGAAGAGACGTCGCATAACAAAGGTGGAAAACCAAAAATTTCTACAGTTTGAATGTCGTAAGAAGAGGCAGGAGGGAAAATAATCTCTTCGAGTTGCTGCAAGCGAGCCATTTCGACGAAATCAATGTCTGGTAAAGGAGATATAGCGTTAATTCGGGATAGAGCATCGGCAGGAATGTTGTCTTTTCCTTTTATATGGCGGATATCAGTTGTGAATTGGGCAATGAATTCAAGGTGGCGGGCTTCACGAGGTGATTTCACTGTGGAAGCTGTAATGGCATGCGTGATGGGTAAATGATCAGTTACAACATGGAATTCCCGACCTTCTATGAAGTAACGGAAGTGCTTAATAGCTAAATAAATTGCGAGAAGTTCCCTTCCAAATGCGCTGTATCGTGTTTCAGGCGGCTGGAACTTTTTAGAAAAGAAAGCTAATGGACGCCATTCGTTATCAATGAACTGTTGTAGGACGGCACCTGCCGCGAAATCTGAAGCGTCAGTGTTGATTCTAGTCGGGGCTGTGTCGGATGGAAATATAAGTAACACGGAAGAGGCAAGGGCTTCCTTGATGGCGGTGAAGGCATTAGTTGCTTCGTCGTTCCAATCTACAGTGACAGAAGCAGCAGAACCTTTACGTGGATGTTTAAGAAGTGCGTGAAGCGGGAGGAGAATTTTAGCGGCGGACGGTATAAAACGATGGTAGTTTACCATCCCTAAAAAACGACGGAGTTGACGCTGTTTAACGGGTTTCGGAAACTCACGAATGGCTGCCACACGATCCTCAAGGGGACGTATACCATCGGCAGAGATCGTATGTCCGAGAAAAGTTAGGGATGAAACTCCGAATTCACATTTGGAAGAATTGACACATAGACCAAATTCACTAAGTCTGGTAAAAACTTGGCCTGAGATTGCTGAAGTATGTTCCTTCCTATGAGAGGCAACATAGCAATCAATTAATGTCTAATGTAGGCGAAAACGAAAGTAACGCGCGAATACTGAGGTCTAAAAGACGTTGAATGATGACTAGCGATTTCGTAAACACGAAGGCCTGCGGAGAAATTCGTAAAAGCGAAAGGAGTTGATAATGCATCTTATGAATGCTCTTCCGGATTGACGGGATTGAAAAAAATATGCGCTAATAAGTCAATTTGCAGAAAATGCGTACAAACCAGAGAGGTGGGATGGTGAAATACCTGTAGCATGCAGGGGACATTATAGCGCTCCGGGCGTGATCGCATTCAGCGCACGATTTAATCCCAGCTCGGGCGCATAATCCCCATTTGTTTGAGAACCATATGTAATGGAGAGGCGTAATCGGACTTTGAGGGGCGGATGATGCCCTTCTCTAAGAGAAGATCAAATTCAGCTTTAGCCGCTTTGAGTTGTATACTGGTGCAACGACGATCGTGCATGAGAGAATGAGGTCTGCCAGAACTTTCATTGAATGAATAACATATTTCCACAGGAGGGACTTGGAGGACTGGAGAAAGAAGCTCTAGGAAAATCGGTATTAATAATGCATTCAAAAAACATATATATAGATGGAGAAAGCATGTATGCCACTAGGAAGCAGTATGCACGAAATACAAGCGCGAGAAGAAATGTGTCTCAAAAATCAATGATGCGGGTTGTGTCATGTCAACAGAAGGTGAAGATGCGACAGGAAGTCTCACCTAATATTGTAATGTGACGTCGGCCTATCGCTGAAGCCCATATAAAATCCACGACGGAACGAGAGCGTTAAATGCAGTCGTTTGGTACATAAGTGTTTAATGTTGCTGCCAAAATTAGGCGGCGCTAAAAGAGCCTGATGGTTCTGGAGCATGAGTTTTCCCGAGGATGGAAAGTGGCACAGCGGAAATGGAACTACCGCTATCTACGAGATAAGATAGTTTGGTGGATGGATCGTAAACACAAAGTAAGTTTGACGCTTTCGATACCACCCCGAGCGAATTTATGGAGTGGTGTTTAAGTTTAAATTCCCGAATGTACAAGGCTTAAGACATGACCGAGTTTGATCTCCAAAACGTTGATGGTTCCTACAAATACCCTGTTGGTTATGTGATGGAAACTGAACTAAAGCCTGAGAATCAACAGGAGAAGAGGCGAACTGACGCGAAGGAGTAGGTGAGCGACGATAGGAACGTCTTTGCATAGTAGGAGAGCGAGAATGATGACCGTAATTGTATGCAGAATTAACGTGTGTGCCGTGCATGGAGGGCTGGGGTGTAGAGGCAGGTGTGACATAAGGATGATTAGAAGGATAAGATGAGGATACTCTGTGAGAATAAGGCAATATTGTGTTTGAGATAAGCGATATTGGTTGTGAGATAAGGAGGAAGAGAGGGGAGAGGCAGCTGGAACGCGTTCCAAAGCTCGCATTCCTCGTAGTTAAAGCCATGATGTTTCTGTAACAACCTGTAGTTGTGATAAAAATATAAGCATTTTTCTAGGGGCCGGTGGCGTGCCGAAGTGCATTTACTGACTCATCACATTGACGAGCGTGACGCTAGTGGTAAGTTATTGATTACCGATGGGATACTAGATATGCAAAACTGTGAAGTATGTACTGCTGTCGCAAGAGCGTTTCGCTTTTACAAACCTACTATCTTGCATAAGTAAGCGAAAGTAATCTTCAGTGAAACAATTAAGGATCGACGGATTAGCTAAGCACAATATGCATCATCAATATGCAGGGGTTATCATGTAAGGAAAGGGACGCCACAAGTGTGTACAATTACCTACGGAGGCCGCAAGAGATTATGCATATCTGATAGCAGTACTGAAGGCAGACGGTCTCCAAGAGAGCCACCAGTCAAAAAGTTTTTTTACTTTTCGCATCCGGTTCCCAGGCCGTTTTTAAAAAGTTCGTTTTAAGTGAGTATTAGGCTGGTTTGTGGAATGTAAGGCAGGGTAAAACATCTTTCAGCGCGTATTACGGAACAGGCCAGCATATTTAAAGCTCTGAATCTGCCAAGCTCATTGTGGATTCCAGCTTGGAGCTCGAGTAATTAAAGGTCAAATCGCAGATCGTTGTTGACAAATTTCCGTGTAAGCTTAGGGTCCTCTATCTGAAGCAGCTGTTGTGAATATTTACGTTCATATTTTCAGATTGCCAGCGTTCAGCGGGAGACATAATTAATATTAAAAATGTAAAATAGTAATGAAAATTTTTGAAGACAATATTACGAGATCAAAAAAAATTGTGCCTAAGATGCGATTTGCACACGCTAAATATTATACAAATAATGGTCAGAGACCAAATAACACACTAAATACTACAAAAAGGTATATAAAGGATGATAAAAAATATATAGTAGCCGCTTGTACGGGCTAAAATGGTTAAAAAATAATTGATTTAAAAGTGAAAAGACAGGATTTCGACCTGTTAAAATTTTCAAAATTGTATGGTAAAATAAATTTTTTTTTTTTTTTTTTTTTATAAAGAGACGGGTCGCTTGAGGGTGTGGGTCCGGTTGAGACGAAAGAGAGTTCCAGGTCACCACCACACTCCAGGGTGACCACTGTTACGTTCAGGGACGTAACTGA
>JABUQX010107642.1:47500-48857 GCA_015478945.1 Trachelipus rathkii
TTGAGAGAAAACAACATAAGTAAGCAAAAGTGAACAGCGAAACCAAAGGAAGGGAGCTTGGAGAGCATTGACGCGTGCCATACCCGGTCAAGATAGCTTTGGATTATGCAAGCGCCACCACGCAAGTCTCCCCGTAGTCCAAGGGGGAAAACCTATAAATCAGTAAATAGGAAAAGTAATCGCAGTAGACCTCGAGCCCGAAAGCCAACTGGCATCGGAAAGACGTGAATGAGATTCCAATGATCTAGAAATGAGATTGAGAAGGTCTTCAAAATCTTAGATAGAATACAAGTGAGACTATAGGCGATAGTAGAAGGATCAGAGCGGCGACCTTTTTTCGGAATAGGTTGGACATGGCGTGCTTCCAAACACTGAGGAAAGTGTTAGTATGAGACATAGAGAATAAATTGAACGAGTTCGGGTCAGCACGGATAGCACACTCCCTCAAAACTCGCGGAGGAATGCCATCCGGGCCACCCGCATTCCTAACGTTCGTAGATCTTCAGGAGCCCATGCACCCGATCGTATGTAATCACAGCAAAGCATAGACACCTGAGAGGAAAAAGGAGGAGGATTGAGAAGCCAGATATACGTCCAGTTGAGTAGAGGAAAATAGGAGGCCGAAGAGATTGGCCTTTCAGTTGGAGAATTAGCAACAAAACCATCAGAGCGAATAAGAGAGGAAAGACAGATTTACAGAAGTCGTTAGAGATGTTTGCAAGCAGGCCAGAAAATTTTGTCAAGTAGAGAAACCAAGGAGGTTAGCCCCACTTTTCGTTTGCAAAAAGCTCGCTTTGCTCGTCGAAGAATATCCCTGCAACGATTTCTAGCACAGAATGAAAAATTAGCAGAGTGATAGGAGAACGAGGGTTTTTCCATCCCCCGATCCGCACTGTCTCTAGCCTGAATGCCAGAGAACTAAGCACGATTGAACCATGGATTATGAGGAGAGAAAGATTTAGTCGAAGAAGAAGACCTTGCTCATCCCTTTCAACGAGCTAACAGCTCCCACCTTACGGCAGAAGTCGAAAGCGTCACCAGAGACCAAAGCATCATTCCAATTATAGTAGCGTAGAAGCGACGCAAGCCCCCCAATCGGCCCGATCAAAATGCCAGAAAAAAACGCTAGGGCAGGATGAGCTGTGAGAGAGAAAGTATTAAAATTAAGAAGATATTAGCGTTTGTGGTCAGAGTTTTTACCATAGAGCGAATGGTGTATTTAAGAAAGAGAAGGACTAGTGGGGGAAAACCATAGGTCAAGGTGTTCAAGGGAAAATGGTTAGGACGGCATCCGAATGTGTGTGGGTTCTTTAAATTAGTTGCTTCCCAGGATCGTGAGAATGCTGAATTGATATCC
>JABUQX010107643.1:0-45000 GCA_015478945.1 Trachelipus rathkii
AGAGAGCGTTAGTATTGTCAGTAATAAGTAGTTATGAGATTTTTTTATGTTTTTAAGGGGAGACTATTCCCAATTATCTATGCCTTGTAATGAGAATGCCTCCCGAGATTTAAGGGTTTTTAGAAATGGTAATTTTGGCTTTGTTTTTATTAGGAAGTTTTTTGATTTTGGCAAAAATTCCTTCCCAAACGGAAAAAAAAAAAACGAAACGGAAAAAAAATTCTTTTGCTTTCGCCATTTGATTCATTAAAATATTCTTCCAATGGAAGGGAATTTCCTGTGAAATTGATTTTTGCTCGCGATTTCGTTATTTTCTTCGCGTCTGGTTATTACATTCTTGCATTTTTTATTCTTTAGCTCTTGTGAGCGTCACGTGAATCGCGTAATATAGCAAAAGCTTTTTAATGTTTTTTAAGTTTCTCGACCAGTATTATTACATTATTTGAAATATTAATTATATATTAATCTATCTATTTTCATGAAGAACTTTGTTTTTTGAAATATATTGTGATACGTGAGAAAAAATGAATAAAACAACTCAATTGGGAATTATGTCTTTATAAATTATGTATACTTGTCCGACTATTTTAGGCATCCCGACGTTGGTCTAGGTGATTTGTATGGTTTATTATGTTTGTTACGTGATAGTGGGGTGGTGGATTGAGGTACTAGTTGGTCTGTAGACTGTTATGATATGTGTAGAGTGGTGATATTTATATTTAGTAAGTAGGTATATTTTTTAATAATATATATATTATATATTATATTATTTAATATATGTAATATATATATAATCGCTGATGTATATTATATAGTATGTATAGGTAGTATTAGTATAGTATAGGGGTTAATATAGTTAGTATGATGATATATATATATAGTATATATATATTTATATTATATCTGATATAGTATATCATTAGTATATAGTATAGTATGTATAGGTATTAATATTAGTATATATATATATAAGGTAGATAGTCAGCCAGTCCGAGGCACTTTTTTTTCTATATGAATGAAATAGAGATTATTTAGGGATTATAATGGAGGATTTGATAGTCCGAAGGGCTATCAATCCGACAAACAGAAAACCGAAGGTTTTGTCTATGTTTGTCTATGTTTGTTTGTGTTTGTCTGTGTTTGTCTGCTGTTTTTGTCTGTTTTGTTTTGTGGTTTGGTTTAAAATCTATTTAGTATTTATTATTATTATTTGACTTCGAAGAATTATGGATCACGGAGTGAATTCGATATTTCGAGTGTGTTGTGGTCCGACGTTCCGACTCCGACTCCGACTCACGTGACTCCGACTCCGGACTCCGGACTTTGCCGCTACAGGGGTCGCCGGGCGCTTCTCACGGGCGCGTTTTTAGTCTGTGTCCGTCAGCGGACTTCCAGCTTTGAGTGACGGACGTTTGTCTGATATTTTTATGATTATCTTGATTTGATAGTGACTTATTTAATGTTAATTAGATTATTATTATTATTATGATTAATTTTATTATTATTATTATTTAATGTATTGATTTATTTTATTATTATATTATTATTTTATTATTATTTCGCGGCCCCACCTAAATCCTACATTGGGTTAGGGCTATAAACATCTGCGGTATGCGACAACAATGTTGGTGTCCGTTAGCATAGGGGTTTAAGAATGGATGGATTTAGAGCGTTCTGAATAATAGTCTCTGATGGGGTTAAGAATATAAATGACGGGTAATAGGGTGTTTTAGGGATCCCCTCGCAGAAGGGATTTACTTCCAGACTCCAAATGCGACTTAAGACTAATTTGATTTAGGTATGGTAAGTCTGAAGAACTTGATATTACAGACCTTTTTAGGTTGTATCTTTGGTGGTGTATGACGGTATGCGCGGGGTGAAGATAGAGAAAAAAGTGACCGAGTGATTTGTATCAAATTCCGCGCGGTGGGATCTCTAAGCCGCAGCCAATTGCTGAAGAGTAGTTGTTACAGCGTATGAGGGATGAGTGAAATCGGGTATATATTAGACATCCTTTGGGCTGAGGATGTATGCAGTTGATGAGCCCGGGGTGTTAAAAATGAGTGGTATGGGTGCCCAGGGGGTATTCTCTAACCGTCCAAGAATCGGCAATGATTATGTTGACATCTAGGTTGAACAGCGAAAGCTATGAGTATAGCAGCCTTTTGGTTTGTAATGTTAGATGTTTTCCACGGCGGTAAATTGACTCTGAATAAAATTACCAAATTCGGGGACCAGCCCCATCAAATCTGAAATTTTGACCTAGAGTGGATTGAAAAGTCGTCTTGTCAAATTTCTGAGGATGTTTAAATCTTTCTGACCTAATTTGTTCCTTGTATTTTGAGGATGTTTTTGTGCCTGCAGACGGGGTTGACTCACCTCCCTAAAATGCTGCAATTAGACATTGACGATAGAACAAACGAAACTTGATATACAGCTTTTTAGGTTGTATTTTAGGTGTATACGGGGTAAAATGACCGATTTGAAAAAATTCGGGGACTACCCACCAAATATTGACCTAGAACGGTGAAACTCGGTATACACCTACATATAAGGTAGCTCACATCACTATATGGGTTAATAACCGTACACACTAGATGGGGGTCTCTGGACCCGCAAACCTGAAATCTTGATTGATAGAACGATGAACTCGGTATATACCATTCAGATAAGGTACCCTATATCATTATTGGGTTTTAAATATCCGTTCACATGCCCAAAGGGGGGTCCAGCAGCCCCACAGAAACTGAAATATTGGCGTAAGAACAAGCGAAACTTGGTTATACATCTTTCTTTATGATGTATACTCGATACACAGAAAACAAAAAAGAAAAAAAAAATTAAAAAAAATTAAAAGAAAATTTCTTTTAAAAATTAAAAATTTTTTAAAAATTTAAAATAAATGTTTTATTGAATAAAAATAAAATTAAAATTTTTTTTTTCTTTAAAGAATTAAAAGAAATTTTTATTTAAAATTTTAAAAAATTTATAAATTTTTTAAAAAACTCAAAAAAAAAAAATTAAAAAAAACAACAAAGAAAACGTGCTGTATTTTTTAAAGTTTATAACTTAGAAAAATTTACGTTTTTTTTTATATAGAATTCAAACACACTCTAGAGCTGCTGGAAGGCCTTTGGAGCCCTCTGAGGCTCCTCCCCTCCTCCTCACCGCTCCTCCACCTCTATCGCCCTCCATCTATGATGCTAGTGATTCAATTCTTATTCTGTATAAATAAACACAAAACTTTTCTTTATTTTGTTTTTATATGCTTTAAACAGTTTTGTTTTTACTAAATTTTTACGCTTTTTCGAATATTTATAACTAAGAACTTTTTGGGTTTGTAATACCTAACCTGTAAATCAGTAAATGCAAACCCCCACGCCCTCCCATAACTACCGTTCCAAATTTCCTGGATATTTATACATTAGCATAGTAATATTTAGCAAAATTTTATCATAAATCCTTGTCTAATTATATACTGGGATTCAAATGAATATTATGCTAAACGTAACAAGAGATGCATACGTGTGCCAACAATAAGTAACTAACGATTGCATGCAGAACGGAACCTACTTACACTTTTTTTTCTAAAAAATCACTGATATTTTTACATTAACTTAATAATATTTTAACGCAAATTTTAAAATGATTGTCTAGAATGATCATACTGATCAATTAATATATGCTAACGTAACAAGAGTTTATTCAGAACATAAATAAGCAAACATAGGAAATCACTGAACTATGAATATAACCCACAATGACAAACCTACACCATCTTAAACAGGAATAAACAGTTAACCATTAACAAGCTTTCATACTTAACAACGTAAAAGGTTAATTAACTCGAGCGCAGAACGTAACTCGCTACTTACACTTTTTCTAAGCATATCATGAATGTTTTTACATAACATAGTAACATTTAACAAAATTAATCACAACCCTTGTGTAAGTATCTTACTGACCAACGAATTTATCTTAACGTAACAAAGTTTTCATATTATTAAAGCAAACAAAACATAGCATCAGTTGAACTACGAATATAATGTCCAACAACATCTAACACATCTTAAGCACGAATAAGCAGTCAACATTAACATAAGTTAATACTTAACAACTGTTTTGACATAACTAACATTTGCAATACATTCGTAACTTATCACTACTTTTTCCAAACATATCTTCTAACATATCATTATTATTTTTTGCACGACATAGAAACATTTAACAAAAATTTATCACAATCTTTGTAATTATCATAGCTGACCGCAAACGCGAAAGTAGCTAACGCATGCAAAAGATTTCACAATCAATAAAGCTAACATTCATAACCTGATGTTACAATATAATGTATAACATCAAATGCGAACATACCCTATGCACTGAATAAATCACTAAAAATTAACAAAGTCCACGACGTAACACAGTAAAGTAACTAACATGGCGCTCAACAGAACGTAACCTATTCACATTTGTCAAGCATATATCTAACATACGAATGTTTAATTTTCAGAATTCAGCATGGGTAAATGAGTTTAACAAAATATATCATAACCTTGTCTAAGTTATCACACCGATCAACAAATATAGGCTAACGTAACATAGTTTTTCACTTAAATAAACTTACATTATATGTTGAGAAGTGACAACATTTCAATCCACACGATAACCTAACACGCTAAACACTGAATAACAGCTACATTAACAAAGTTCATGACTTAACACAGTGAAAGTAACTAGAAACCATATAGAATTACGTTGCTTGTGTCAGCATCTTTTTTTGTTTTTGTTTTTTTAGAAAATTTTTTATTCTAATATTTTTAACTTTATTTCTTTAAAACTTGGAGACTTGTTTGTTTCAGAAAAATTTAGCTATTTGTATAATTATTTTTCTTTAAAAATCATTTTAGTTTTTTTATTTAGAAAAGAAAAATTCTTTATCATTTTTTATTTAATTTGCTTTAAAACTTTTTGTTTTACTAAAATTTTTTATTCTTTTATGTTTATAGACGTAAAAAAAATTGTGTTTTACATCCCGTGCTAAGGAAAAGTGTAAATCACTTGAATCAGTAAATAAAACCACCCGCTAGGCTCCCCCTAGCCCGTCGCAACCTGATCTACTTCGGGGTAGTTGAATCTATTGATGCTGTTGACTCCAGTCATATTTCGAGTAATCATGTTGATAAACGAATAGCATACAAATAAGTAGTTCTTTGTTTATAGCTAAGCCTCCTCGAATAGTGTGGATCTGACATAGGCAAAGTTTCAACGATAATAAGGCTAACATATTACTAACCTGATGTAAGAAGTTACGTGGTTTAAAGTCCTTCATTACCGTTAAATAGCCATTTCAAGGTACTAAGGTGAATCTATTTTAACCGTGTAGAAAGATAAGGTTCAGAGATACTTAAGCACAGGTCAGTGAAAGTGTGAATGAGCGGTCAGAAAACATATAGAACAGATAGCGCCTTTCACATCTTTTTTTGCTTTATGTGTTTAAAGACTTGTTGATTTATTCGTTTAACTGTTATTTTCTTTAAAACGTATTTTGTTTTTAAAACTTTTAGTCTATTTTTAATATTTTATTGATCTCTCTTAACTTTGTAGTAATGGATGTTTTAAAAGAATTTTTATAGTTTTTAGACTTTTATATTTTTTTAAAACTTTTTGTTTTTGATTAACATTTTATTCTTTTTATGTTTATATAATAAATAAAAAAATTTAACATTATTAGCATAAACTAAAGAACAGGTAAAGACAGTAAGTACAAGAGCATTTTTGCCACGCATAATATTGAAGAGCTAACGATAATGAACGCTGATGCAGAGAATATATATGTATTCTATATCAAACCTATACAATAAGCCCTGCACTTGGCTCAGCAGGAGAAGTATGGAGCGTTGTGCTAACAAGCCGTGACACTATATATCACGACTTTTTTTTTCAAGATAACGAGAATCTCTGAACATATGCTGAAACTATTATTTTTACATCTAACATAGAGTAACATTAAAACAAAATTTTATTCACATGAACATAACTCGCTCAAGCTAGATATATGCTGGACGTACAAAGTTTTTCACATAATAAGGCTAACATAAGTCAGTATATCTGATAGGGATATTATTATCGGCTCTAAGGACTGCGTATAAACTAACGATACTTAATGATCGAATAAATGACTAACATTAGAACAAAGTTTCATACTTAACAAGAGTAAATAAGTAACTAACAATACATACAGAACGAACATGTAGAAGCTGATTGTGGTTTCTCTGTTTGCAACTAGGTTATCAAAATACAGAGTTGAGGAAATTTGTTCAAACTCCCTGCCACTTTTCGATAATAATAACGGCATACCTGTGATTCTAGTTTGGTTGTTTTCGAAACTTACGCAATACCTTGACTTCTTGTTTGGTTCGTACCTCTAACATATTAAGTTTCATCTTACAGCTAACATAGTAACATTTAGCAAACATTTATCACAACATTGGTTATTATCATACAGAGCAGCGTAATATACTCTAACATAATAAAGTTTTTCACATTAATAAAGCTAACATAGGCATACTGAACTAAGAATAATGCCCAATGAGACAAACATAGACACATCTTAGCAGGATAAGCAGTCACATTAACAAAGTTCACACTTAAACAGTAAAGCAACTTACATGATATGGCAAACGTAACCTAATTCTTACTTTTTCAAGCATAACTCTAACATTTAACGTTATTTACACTAGACATCGTTAACATTTAAGCAAAATTTATCAATCAACATTGGTAATTATCATACAGACCAGCGAAAGTTTGCTAACATAAAACGAATATATGCTTAATAAAGCTAACATAGCATCAACTGAACTAAGAAATAATGCACAAAGACGAACATAACACATCTTAAGCAGGAAAAAGCAGTCAACATTAAAAAGTTCCACACTTAACACAGTAAAGCAACTAACAATGCATGCAAACGTAAACTAATCTTACTTTTTCAAGCATAACTCTAACATGTTAAGTCTTACACTAACACAGTAACTTTTAACTAAAATTTTCCACAACATTGGTTAATTATCATACAGACCACGAATAACTGTAAACTTAACAAAGTTTCCACATGCAAATAAAGCTACCATAGCGTAAATGAACTAAGAAAATGATGCAACAAAGACAAAGCTATCACAACTGCACACGATAAACTGTTAAATAACAAAGTTCCACACTTTAACACCAGTAAAGTAAAACATAGCATACAAACACGTAACCTAATCTTACTTTTTTCAAGCATATCTCTAACATATTAACGTTAATGTTTTACACTAACACACTAATATTTAGCAAAATGTATCATAACCTGTCGCGATTATCATACAATCAATATATGTCAACATAACAATGTTTTCACATTAATAAAGCTAACATAGCATCATATGAACTAGGAAATAATGTACAACGAAAGAGACCTAACACCACTTACACACAATAGAACTGTTAAGATTAACAAAGTTCAGACTTAACTTCGGTAAGTAAGGTGGAACTCTTATCATACAAAATATAACTATTTATACTTTTTCAGAAGCATATCTCTAACATATTTAACGTTAATCTTACATTTGACACAGTAAAATTTATCAAAAAATGTGTCATAACATACCTAACATACTTATACCTAAGCGAGTAAAGACGATAAAGTAAAGTTTTTTAGGCTTATCTCTTTTTAGACTCCGCCTCCTTTCAGAAATACAACCTCTAAACCTCTAAACATGAAAAATTGCTTTTAATGCTTAACTATTTGATAAAGTGATGCATCTTATTATATTTTGCCCTCTGACAGGATATACTAGCAATGTAGCAGTAGCCATTCGGTTTACGATTTAAATATAAATTGACACTTCGTTTGGGAATAACGAACTCCTCGTGAAGATTATCAACAACGCGTAGAGATGGCGGGGAGATGTCATCTGTATCAACAACTGAGAAAAACTATCCTACTGAAGAAAATGTGTATAAACATCCCTTAATGTAATGAGATTCTTTCTTCAGCCAATCAGAAGAAAGTAAACAGAATACGACGTACGAATGAACAATATCAGTTCAAAAGGGTATATTTTCTGCGTTGATCACAACACAACACAATAAAATAGTACAAAGATAAGTTCTTTTTATATACTAACCAACGATATATGCTAACGTAAACATGTTTTTAACATTAATAAACTAACATCGCATTACCAGAACTAAGAAATAATGTACAACGACGAATCTAACACACCTTAAACACGAATAAACTGTTTAACATTAACAAGTTACAAATTAAACTGTAAGAGTACTGACATTTGCATAAAACGTAACTATTCATACCTTTTACCAAACTATCTTAACATATTAACGTTAATTTTTACATTGGACACAGTAATATTTAACAAGAGTTTATTATAACCTGGTTTAATTATCATACAGAGCAGCGAAAAGTATGCTAACGTAACAAAGTTTCTCCACATTATAAAGCTAACATAACATAACGTGAACTAAGAATATACTGTACAACGACAAACCTAACACCCTTACGTGTGAATAAACCACTAACATTAAACAATTCAGCACTTAAAACAGCCGTAAGTACCTAACACATCGTGCAAACGCAACCTATTCGCACTTTTTCAAGCATATTCTAACATATCAATGCTAATTTTCATTAACATCGTAATATTTTAACAAAAGTTTGCATAAACTCTGTCCTAATATCATGACTGAAAGAATAATAATGCTGACGTAACAGATGTTTTTACATGCAATTCGTACATTTACCAAAAATTCATATAGCTCGTCTAAAATATCATAACCCCAGCGAATATTTGCAAACATAAAAGTTTTAACCAAACATAACAAAAAATAACAAAATTTTATATCCTAACATAACATAAAAATAAGTTCTTTTGAGTAAAATATCACATATAAACGTAATATTTACTGGTTTTATAAAAGCAGTAAATTCAGTAAATCAGTAAAAATCAAACCTCCATTCCGTGCAAGTCCGCCTAGCCGTCCCATCCACTGTGAATCTATTGAGGTGTATTGATTCCAAGTCAGTAATTTCAAGTATGCGATTTTGGGACAACAATAAAACATAAAAATATGTTCTTTTATATACTAACCCTCGAATATATGCCTTAACGCAAAAAGTTTTTTTAGCATGCAATAAAGCTAACAAATAACGCGACTAGGAAGATAATGTAACAATGCAAACCTACATACCTCGCGTATGAATTAGATCAGCTAACATCCTGAAAACATTCCCTATGATCAAGGTAAAGTAGTAACGGTCATACAATATTCTGATATGTGTTCCCCTTTTCGAGCCATATTAGCAAGTCAGGTAAAGCCGTATTATCTAACAAAATCTTAACAAAGTGATCAATCTTTCAAAGATGCCATCATTCTTGAACTATGAATTGACACTATCTTTCATCAAAGTGTCACTTCGGTTTCGAGTATAAATCAATTTGACTTATGAAATAAACGTAGACATTTAAGCAAAGTCTGGGGCAAAACCTAACAGTTATTCAACAAACTTAACCTAGGCTCACATTTCCTAACACATAATCGTCAGTTAACACAGTATATTTACAAAACTCATCATTTCTCTAACCTAGCTGTTATTTCCATTGGTCCATAGTAATACTTTTAACGATGACGTATCTAACTTAGCGAATAAACAGTTTTCATTAACCAAGAGGATGAATCTAAAGCAACACATTACATTCCGAGGAAAAACCCAGGGGGATGCGCCTCTTGAAAGGGTGTGATTCGAGGGGGATCACCGCCAAGGGGTGTAAGCGGCTTTACCCTCCGAAGGAGGGGTAAGGCCTCAGCCGCTTCGGGCTGAGGCTAACAACCACCACCACACACAAGCCGCTTTACACCCTTCGGTGATCCGCCGCTCGTCAGGATTCACAACCCTTTCAAGGGGCGCATCCCTTGGGTTTTCTTTCGGGGGTGCTGTGTTTGCTTTAGATACTCTTGGTTAATGAAAACTGTTTATTCGTAGTTAGGTACGTCATGTTAAATATTACTATGAAATGTGGAAATACACTGATTTGTTAGAGAAATGATGAAGTTTTTGTAAGCTATTATGTGTTAACTGACGATATGGGTGTTAGAATGTGAGCCTTAGGTTAAGTTTTTGTTGAATATTGTTAGGTTTGCCCTAGAACTTTTGCCCTATGTCTACGTTTAATTCATAGGTCAAATGATGTTATACTCGAAACGAGTGACACTTTGATGAGATAGTGTCAATTCATGGTTCAAGATGTTGGTATCTTTGATAGATTGATCACTTTGTTAAGGGATTTTGTTAGATAATCGGCTTACTTGTTGCTAATATGCCTGAAAAGTGGGAACATATCGAATATTGTATGACCTGTTAGCTAGCTTTACCTTGATCAGTAGGGATTTTTTCAGGATGTTAGCTGATTATTCATACGCGAGGTATGTGAGGTTTGCATTTGTACATTATTCTAAGTCGCGGTTATGATATTTGATAGCTTTTTGATGCTAAAAAACTTTGTTGGTTAAGCATTTATTTTCGTAGGTTAGTATATAGAACATTTTTTTATGTTATGTTTGTCAAAAATGATATTGAAATATACTTGAATCAATAGCTCAATAGATTCCAGGTGGGTGGGACGGTTGAGGGGTGAGGGGTGGGTGTTTCGATTTACTGATTTACTGATTTACTCTTTAAGGTCAGTAATTATTACGTTTTACTGTGATATTTTACTCGCAAAGAACTTATTTTTATGTATGTTAGGATAAAATTTTGTTATTTTTGTTTATGTTTGGTGTTAAAACTTTGTTATGTTGCAAATATTCGCTGGGGATTATGATATTTTGGCACAGGGCTATGATGGATTTTGTTTGGGTTTAATTGTTACGAAGTTGATGTAAAACATCTGTTACGTCAGCATTATATTCTTTGTCAGATGATGATTAGACAGGTTTATGTAAAACTTTTGTTAAATATTATGATGTTAATGTAAATTAGCAATTGATTATGTTAGAGATATGGGGCTTGAAAAAGTGGGAGTAGGTTGACGTTTTGCACGATGTGTTAGGTACTTTCTGCTGTTTAAGTGCTGAGTTTTAATGTTAGTAGTTTATTCGTGAGTAAGGGGTGTTAGGTTTGTCGTTGGTACATCATATTTTAGTTCAGGTTTTATGTTATGTTAGCTTATTAATGTGGAAACTTGGTTACGTTAGCATACTTTTCGCTGCTCTGTATGATCAATTAAACCAGGTTATAATAAATTCTTGTTAAATATTTCTGTGTCAATGTAAAATTAACGTTTAATATGTTAGAGATATGTTTTGGTAAAAGTATGAATAGGTTACCGTTTTGTATGCAATGTCAGTTACTTTTTGCAGGTGTTAAGTGTGGAACTTTTGTTAATGTTAACAGTTTATTCTGCTTAAGTTGTGTTAGATTTCTCTTTGTACATTTTTTCTTAGTTCTGGTAATGGTATGTTAGCTTTTATTATGTAAAAACATGTTACGTTAGCCATATATTCGTTGGTTAGTATCTAAAGAACTTATCTTTGTACTATGTTATTTTTGTTGTTGTTTGTTGTCGAGCAGTGACAACCTTTTGAACTGATTTGGTTCATTCGTACGTCGTATCCTTGTTTACCTTTCTTCGGATTGGTTGAAAGAAAGAATCTAATTACATTGGCATTTTTATACACTATTTTCTTCAGTAGGGATAGTTTTTCTCAGTGTTGATACGGTGACAATCTCCCCCCGCGAAAAAAAAAATCTTTTTTCTTACATACATCTTTTTTTTTGGTTTTTTGTTGCTATCTTCACGAGGAGTTTCGTTATTTCCAAGAAGTGTCATTTATATTAAAATCGTAAACCGATGGCGACTGCCTACATTGCTTAGTGATATCTGTAGAGGTCATATAATAAGTTTTTGCCAATCACCTTTATGCAAATACGTTACAAGCATAAAATCATTTTTGCATGTTTAAGAGTTGGGTATTATTTCTGAAAGAGGCGGAGTCTAAAAAGAGATAAGCCTAAAAACTTTATTTTATTCGTCTTTACTCGTTAGGTATTATGAGGTAGGTAATGGTTTATGACCATTTTTTGATAATGTTAACTGTGTATGTAAGATTAACGTTAATTGTTAGAGAATATGCTTGAAAAAAGTATAAATAGGTTATGTTTTGTATGTAAAGTTAGTTACTTTTACCGAAGTTAGTCTGGAACTTTGTAATAGTTAACAGTTTTTATTGTGTGTAGTTGTGTTCGGTTTGTCGTTGTACATTAATTTTCCTAGTTCATATGATGCTTATGTTAGCTTTATTAATGTGAAACATTGTTATGGTTAGCATACATTTGTTGATCAGTAAATGATAATCGGACAAGGTTATGATACATTTTTGCTAATATTATTACTGTTTTAGTGTAAGATTAACGTTAATATGTTAGAGATATGCTTGAAAAAAAGTAAGATAGGTTACGTTTTGCACATGCCATGTTAGTTACTTTTACTGTTGTTAAGTGTGGACTTTGTTAATGTTAACAGTTTATTCGTGTGCAAGTTGTGATAGGTTTGTCTTTGTGGATTATTTTCTTAGTTCCTGTTACGCTATGTTAGTTTTTAATTGATGTGGAAAACTTTGTTTTACGTTCGCATATTTTCGTGGGTCTGTATGATAATTAAACCATTGTTGTGAGAAATTTTAGTAAAAATGTTACTGTGTTAGTGTAAGATTTACGTCGAATGATGTTTAAGAGTTTATGCTTGGAAAAAGTAAGATTAGGTTACGTTTTGCATAACATGTTAGTTGCCGAAGCTGGTGTTAAGTGTGGAACTTTGTTAATGTGAACTGTTTATTCCTGCTTAAAATGTGTTATGTTTGTCTTTGGCATTATTTTCTTAGTTCATATATTGCTATGTTAGCTTTATTAATGCGGAAACTTTATTATGTTAGCATACTTTCGCGCTGGTCTGTATGATAATTACCTAATGTTGTGTAAATTTTTTGCTAACTTTTTGTTACTGTGTTAGTGTAAGATTAAGTTAATATGTTAGAGTTATGCTTTGAAAAAGTAAGATTAGGTTTAGTTGCTTTCATGTAAGTTTGGTTTACTGGTGTTTAAGTGTGGAACTTTGTTAATGTTGACTGCTTATTCTGTTTCAAGATATTTTTTTTTGTTTGATGTTGTCTTGTGCATTATTTTTCTTAGTTCAGTTGAGTGCTATGTGCTTAAATGTGGAAACTTTAATATGTTAGCATACTTTCGCTGGTCTGGTATGATAATTAACCAATGTTGTGATAATTTTTGCTAAATGTTACTATGTTTAGTGTAAGAATTAACGTTAATATTTTAGAGTTATGCTTGAAAAAGTAAAGATTAGGTTACGTTTTTGGCATACCATGTTAGTTTTGCTTTTTGTGTTAAGGTGTGGACTTTGTTCATGTTAACAGTTTATTCTGCTTAAGATGTGGTTTTGTTTTTGTTTTTGGTTTATTTATTCTCAGTTTAGATGATGCTATGTTAGCTTATAATGTGAAAACTATATTATGTTAGCAAATACTTTCGCTGTTGTATGATAATTAGACATGTTGTGATAAATTTTTGCTAAAATGTTACTTGTTAGTGTCAGATTTAACGTTTAATATGTTTAGAGTACCAACCCAACAAGAATCTAGGTTAAATTGCGTAATGTTCGCGAAAAGGAACCAAACAGAATCACAGGTATTGCGTAATATTTTCGAAAAGTGGGAGGAGTTTGAACAATCTCTCGACTTGTATCTGATAACTCTAGTGAATATTTACTACATCAGTTTCGAGCATGTTCGTTCTGTATGTATTGTTAGTTACTTGAGTGTGTTAAGTGTATAACTTTGTTAATGTTAGTCATTTATGCGATCATAAGGTGGTATGTTAGGTTTTTGTCATTGTGCGTTATATTCCTAGTTCAGTGAGTATGATATGTTAGCTTTTATTGATGTGAAAACTTTGGTACGTCAGCATATATTTGGTTAGGTAAGTTTGTGATAAATTTTTGTTAAATGTTACTATGATAATGTAAAAATAATAGTAATATGTTAGAGATCTGTTTGAAAAACAGTTGAATACGTTGGTACGGGCTGTGAGCAAACGTCAGTTAACTTTTCCTGTTGCCAAGTGATGGTTGTTTTTGTTTAGGTTTGATGTTATACATTATATATTCTTGCATCAGGTTTTATGTTGTATGTTTAGCTTTATTGAATAGTGAAAAACTTATGTTATTTACTGTTTTTTATAACTGTTTTAGTTTATGTAAAAATGTAAAATTTTTTACGTTATATCAACATAAATACAGAATAAAAGTTTTTAGTAAAACAAAAGTTTTAAAGAAATAAAGTTTTAAAATTAAAAAAATTTAAAAAAAAAACCAACTAAAAAAAATATGAAAAGAAAATAAATTAAAAAGTTTTTTAAAAGTTTTTTTAAACAAAAAGTTTTTTAAAGAAATAAAGTTAAAATAAATAAAAGTTTTTTTAAAAACAAAAGAAAAAGAAGATTTGAAAGGCTACGTTTCTATATGGTTTTTTGCTAGTTACTTTTTTAAAGCTGTTGTTGAGGTATTGAACTTTGTTAATCGTTAGTTGTTTATTCGTGTTTATGGTAGGTATGTAGGGTTTGATGTTATACATTAGTATTCTTACTATCAGGTTATGTTTCTGTTAGCTTTTTATTGATGTGAAACTTTGTTTTATGATGTCAAGCATATATTCCGAGGGTTGAAGTCTAAAGAGAACATTTTTTATGCTATTTTTTTATCCAAAATGATATCGAAATATGACTGGAGTAACAGATCAATAGATCAAGTTACCCTAATTAGATCAGGGGTTGGGCGGGTAAGGGGGGAGGTAGGGGTGGTTTTGATTACTGATTTCAGTGATTTTTCTAAGCCGTTTTAGGGGTATGCTAACACGACAATTTTACGTTAGTTAAGAACACTAAAAGAGAATCCAAAATTTTAGTAAAACAAAAAGTTTTTAAAGAATAAAGTTAAAATAAAAAGAGTTTTTTTAAAAAAAAAAACAAACAAAATGTTTTTTTAAGAAATAATGAATTTACAAATAGCTAAAGTTTTTTGAAACAAAAAAGTTTAAAAAGAATAAAGTAAAAATAAAATAAAAGTTTTTAAAAAAAAGAAAAAAGATGTGAAAGGCAACGTTCTTTATTGTTTTGCTAGTTTACTTCACTGTTTGTTAGTATTCGAAGCTTTGTTAATAGTTAGCTGTTTAATTCGTGTTTAAGGTGTGTTAGGTTTTTATCGGTGTGGATTATATTCTTAGTTCAGATGATGCTATATTGTAAGTTTTATTAATGTGAAAAACCTATGTTAGCGTTAGCCTATATTCGTTGATCGGTGTGATAATTAGACAGGTTATGATAAATTTTCGTTAAATATTACCATGTTTCTAAAATTAACATTGCTATGTTAGATATATGCTTGACAAAAGTGTGAATAGGGTTACTTTTTCGAGCGCTATGTTAGTTTACTTTACTGTTGTTAGTTGTGGGACTATTGTTAATTTTAGTGATTTATTCATGCATAGGGTATAGTTCGATTTTGATGTTATATCATTTAATATTGTTATCAGGTATGTATGGTTTTAGCTTTATTGATTGATGAAATCTTTTGCGTGCGTTAGCGTATTTTTCCGTTGGTCAGTATGATAATGAACACAAGATTGTGATAAATTTTTGTAAAATGTAATGTTACAATGTTCGTGCAAAAATAATAATTATATGTTAGAGATTATGTTTGGAAAAGGGTGAATAAGTTACGTATTGTTTGCAAATGTTAGGTTACTTTACTTTTGTTAAGTATTGAACTTTGTAATGTTAAATTGCTTATTCGTGTATAAGATGTGTTAGGATTGGGTAGTGTACATTATAATTCGTGAGTTCATATGATCATAGTTTTGCTTTATTAATAGAAAACTTGTTTAGCGTTAGCAATATATTCATTGATCAGGAAGATACTTAACACAAGGTTGTGATAATTTTTTGATTAAAATGTTCTATGTTAATGTAAAAACATCATTGATATGTTAAGAAAAAGTGTAAGTAGGTTTAGTAAAAAACGACCTTGTTAGTTACTTTTTACTGTTGTTAAGTATGAAAGCTTGTAATGTTAACTGTTTATTTCTGTTAAGATGTGTTGGTTTGTGAATGTTGTTAATTCGTAGTTCAGGTGGAATGCTAGGATGTTTGTTTATGATGTGAAAAACTTTGTTACGTTAGCATATTATTCGTTGATCAGTGGTATGATATTTAGACAAGGTTGTGATAAAATTTTGTCAAATATTAAATATTACTATGGTAATGTAAAAAATATCAGTGAATGTTAGAAAAAGTGTTATAGTAGGGTTCCGTTCTGCGATTCATTGTTTAGTTACTTTTATTGTGTGTTAGTTATGGGATTCTATTGTTAGCGGTTTGCATATATTCGATTTGATCAGTAGATAATTAGGACAAGGCTCTCTGAATAAATATTTTTAGTTGGATGTTACTTTTTCTAATGTAAAATATCCAGGATTTGGGTAGGGATGGGGAGGGGTGGGTGGTTGATTTACTGATTTCTTTTGGGTATGTAAAACGTAACCACAATTTCTTCTAAGTTATAAATAATGAAAAGCGTAAAAATGTTTAGTAATATAACAAACTGTGTTAATAGCACGGTTATAAAAGCTAAAATAATAAAATAAAAGTTTTTGATGTTATGTTTATAACAGAATATGACATGAATCACTAGATCATAGATGGGGAGGGGCGCGAGGTCAGGAGGGTGATAGGAGGGAGGCAGGATGGTCAGAGGCTCCAAAGGCTCCAGAGGCTCTAGAGGGTGTTTGATTATATAAAAAACGTAAATTTTTTAGTTATAAAACTTAATAAGGAATGGAAAAATATGTTGTTAATTATGTTTTTTTTTAATTTTTTTTTTTTCGGATTTTTAAAAAATTTCATTTTTTTTTAAATTTTTTAAAAATTTTTTTTAATTTAAAAAAAAAAAAAAAAAATTTTTAATTTTTAATTTTTTTTAAAAACTTTTTTTTTAAATTTTATAAAAGAAGGTTTTTTTTAATTTTAAACAATTTTTTTTTTCAATTTTTTTTATTTTTTTTTTCTTTTTTTTGTTTTTCTGTATCCGAGGATGACATCATAAGAAAGATGTATACAAAGTTTCGTTGTTCTACGTCAATATTTAAGTTTTGTGGGGCTGGTGCCCCCCTTTGGGATGTGAACGGATATTTAACCCATATGATATGGGTACCTTATATGAATGGTATATACCGAGTTTTCATCGTTCTAGATCAATATTTCAGGTTTGGGGTCGGCAGCCCCCCATTAAGGTTATGTCCCGTTATTTAACCCATTATGACGTGAGTACTTCTATGTTAGGTGAATACCGAGTTTCATCGTTCTAGTTCAATATTTCAGATTTGGGGTGGGATCCCTTCTGAATTTGGTCAAATCGGTCATTTTTACCCCGTATACACACTAAGATACAACCTAAAAAGGCTGTTTATATCAAGTTTCGTTTGTTCTATGTCATATTCAGATTTTGGGGTGAGCTAATACGTCTGGGGCACCCGACGAGTCATTTTTACACGGGGTCCATCTAAGATAACATCTCAGAAGGTTGTATACCGGTTTCATCACTCTAGGTCAATATTTCAGATTTGTGTGGGGGTGGGTCCCCGAATTTGGTCAAATCGGTCATTTTACCCCGGATACACTAAGATACAACTTGCAACAGGCTGTATATCAGTTATCGGTTGGTTCTATGTGTCAATATTTTCAGATTTTGGGGTTGAGTACCCCGTCTGGGGCAACCGCAACAGTCATGTGGTTTATCACCCGGGATCATCTAAGATTACATCGCTCAGAAGGTTGTACTACCGAAGTTTTCATCATTCTCTGTCAAATTTTTCGATTGAATGGGGCTGGTCCCCCGAATTTGGTCAAATCGGTCATTTTACCCGGATAATCTAAGATACAACCTAAAAAGGCTGTGTATCAAGTTCAAGTTTTGTTGTTCTATGTCAATATTTCAGATTTTGGGGTGAGTTCCCCGTCTGGGGCACCCTTCCAGCAGTCATTTTTACCCCGGGGTCATATAAGATACATCCTCAGAAGGTTTGTATAGCCGAGTTTGCATCATTCTAGATGTCAAATTTCGAATTTGGTGGGGCTGGTACCCGAATTTGAGAATGTCAAATCGGTCAAGTTTTACCCCGTATACACCTAGATACAACCTAAAAAGGTTGTATAGTCAAGTTTCAGCTTACTACTCGAATATTTAATGTTTGGGGTGGGATCCCTTCTGGGGGAGCCTAGACACCCTATACGGTCTTATTACCATCATATTCCGAAATCTACGGTCTCGATAACCCTTATAAGGACACCACCATTGTTGTTATACGACTGTCGAATGTTTATTCCTAACGCTCATTGTAGATATATATATATCGACTCGAAACTCGATGCGAAGAAGAACACGATTGGGAAATATAATAATAATAATACTATATAATATAATAATAATAAAATAAATAATAATAATAATATAATAATAAATAATAATAATAATAATAATAATAAATAATAATAATAATAATCAACTAAATAATAAAACAATCAAAGACTCGTTCACTCAAGCTGAATCGGAGCCGGAGTAAGAACCGCGCCTGGTCGGAGTCGGAGTCGACGTCGGAGTCGGAGTCGAGAAGTCCCTTTGAGTCCGGAAGTCGAGTCGGCACCACAACACACGCTCGAAATTATAATGATCACCTCGTGATATAATTTCTTCGAAGTAATTAATGAATAATAATATACTAAATAATACAAACAAACACAAACAAACACAGACAAACACAAGACAAACACAGCAAACACAACAAAGCATAGGAACAAGCGCATAGAGACCAAACACCTTCGGTTTTGTGCTGGTTATGTTCGGATTGTTAGTAGGTCGCTTATCGGGCTAGTCAATCCTGCACTATTATGTAAGCTGTGCGTAGAATGAATATCAGGTCTATTTCGCATTTCATGATAGAAAAAAGTTGGCCTCGGGACTGGCTGACTTACTACTTACTTATTTATATATTTATATATATTATTGTATAATAGTATATATATTATATTATATAATAATTAGTATATAATATATATATATTTATATGTATTATAATATATATTAAATTTGTGTTTTTATGATTTATATAATATATATATATATATATATTATATATATATATATAGTATAATATATATAATAATATATATATATATATTATTATTATTATTATTATATTATTATTATTATTTCTTTATTTTATTATTATTATTATTAATTATTATTATTGATTATTATTATTTTATTATTATTATTTATTTATTTTTATTATTATTATTATTAATTATTATCTGCACCTTTCCCAGATTGGGGTGAGGTGTGGTCGAAAAGAAAGCCCTTTTCGTCCTTATACCTTAATTAAGTGAGAACTTCGTCGTGCAGTCAGAAAATTATCTAGAGGTTTTCACGAGACTGAGACGCACCTTTACTGTGGTATCTGTCAATGTGGGTTCATCCTGGACAAAGCCCACAACGCATACTTCCTCACAAACCTCCCGCCATTCCTCCTGATAATGCACTTTCTTCTCGGCCCTCTGCTAACTCAGTTCTCTCCTTAGGCATTTCTTTACTGACTCAATACACTTTTTCGTCGGTCTCCCAGCCGGTCGATTCCAAGCACACTCACCGCTATACATCCGTTTAACCAACCGATTATCATCCTCCTTTTCAGTATATGACCAAACCAATCTCAATGCACTCGTTTTATTCTCTCATTTACGCTTTCTTCACATCACACACCCTAATGCGACATTCTCTTTTTCAATATTATATATATAATAATATATATATATAATATATATATATATATATATTAAATATATATATATATATATATAATATATATATATAATATATATATATATTATATATATATATATATAAATATTATATAGGTATAGTATATATATATATAATATTATATATATATAAATGTAAAAATATATGTTAAGTGTAAATTAATAAACACTCCAAAATCGTATTAATAGCCTTTTATTAGGCTGATCTGTGCTGTTAAATGAAACAAAATCAAAACCGAGAAATGTTCATGTTGATTTTGTCATCGCAATGAAGATAAGAACGTCTTAGATTTGGAAGAATGACTTGCCAAGTCAAAAAAACTTTTAGTTTGTCTATATCTCGATTCAATATTAATACAGTAGTGTCGTTGGCATATTGTGAAGTTTTGGGAATTGGATATTGTTTGAAAGTTAACTGATAGTATTATATAGGGTGGTAATATATATATATTATAGGTATATATATATATATATATTATATATTATATTATATTATAATATAATATATATATATATATATATATATTATATAGTTTATTAATATATATATATATATGTTATATTATATATATATATATTATATATATATATATATATATATTAAAACATAGCGTCCCAAAATTGATCCCTGAGGTATATACCCTTCGAAAAATTAAAGCGAGGGAAGATTTAGTGTTTCCTAATCGAATGAATTGTGCTTGATCAGATAAGTACGACTGAAATCAACTTAATTAACCAGTTGTGACGCAAAGTCCTTCTGATTTACTCAGGAATAGATTGTGTCGAACCCCATTTAATGCTTTTTAGAAATCTATTAGTAATGGTACGCGTCTGTTTTTAGTAAAGAAGGTTAGAGGATCTTCCTTGTTGCAATTTTTAGCAAAGTCGCATTGAGTTTGTGAGAGAAGTCCATTTTAGGTCAAAATAACAAATTAGTAACTTGAATGCGAGCATCTTTTTCAATAATTTTACCAGTTGTGTGCAAGATTGAGATCGGGTGAATATTTCTATTGAAGGAAGTGTCAACAGTTTTGGTAACAGGGGTGACTGCAGCCATTTTAAATTCAGTGGATAGCTGCGTAGTTCAAGTGAGTTATATATAGAAGGTTGTTAATATTCATGAGATTTCTTTTATGTAGGGTTTGTAAATCCAGTTTGGTGTACTATGAATATTAGAGCTTTTATTCCCCATGCTATTTATAGCAGAGACAACGTCAAACTTGATATGCTTCCGAATTCAAATTTCTCCTTGTTGTTGTCAGCGAAAGACACTTCTGTTTGGGAGACTAGCTTTTATAATTGCTCCTAGGGAAGTAGTTCGGCTAAGTCGTTTAATTCATTGACTATGAAATTGTTATTTATATTAAGGTTTCTATACCTTTGGCTTATGAAATATTGTTGATCAATCTCCCATTTTTGTTAGCATTATGTTCGAAGATTCAAAAACAGGCTCAGTTTATCAAAGAAGATCATTTTTTTCGTCTCTATCAATCTATTTCACTCTCCCTCTCTCTCTCTCTCTCTCTCTCTCTTCTCTCTTTCTCCAGGTCGTCATCATCGATGATTATTCTCAGGTCGAAATTATCGGTCGTCGATCGTCTCAGAAGTTCGTTCCTAATCTCATCGAAGAGTCCAGGTCTCTCTATCTTTTCTGTCTCTCTAGTCAGTGTACTCTCTTCTCGATGGCACATGTCTCTGTCTTCTTTCGAGTACTTGAAGAAATCTTCTTTTTCTCTCGTCAGTCATAATGGTCTTCTTCTCTCTCTTCTCGTCTAGTCGATCGATACTATCTTAACTACTGGTATCTCGCGAAGGGGTCGGTTCAGAGGAGGTTCTTCGCTCCCATCTCTCTCTGTCTTCTTCTCTCTATACTTCTCATTGCTCTGCATTCGTCTTACTCATTCGATCCTCTCTATATTCATCTTTCCCTGAATCTGTCTATACTTTCTCTTCTTCTGCTCTACTGGCGAGGCGGTGAGTGTTCATTCACGTTTCCTGTGAAGGTCATTCTATTTTCAATGCATCTTCACCTCTCTCTCTCTCTCTCTCTCTTCTCTCCTCCTTCTCTTCTCCTCTCTCTCTCTCTCTCTGCTCTTCTCTCTTCTTCGCTCCCTCTCGGTCATCCTCCTCTCGTCCATAGCAGTGAATGATGTCCTCCAATAAAACGTCATGTTCAAATTATTCTATTCGAATTAATATTTTAAGAATTATAATAAGGACGTGTATTAGTAGGACACGTCTCCTAACTGATCTTCCTTTGAGGTCCATGCGTGAGTTATGTAAGTGGCATCAGGATAGAGATCATTAGATTGAGGTCTGCATTAGGAGATCTGAAATGATTGAGAGCTGAGCAATAAGTCTAGTCGTCTCAGTGAAACGTTGTTATAAGAGAAGAATGAAGCTTGAGGAGAAGCCCGAGAAAGCATTATGCACTACTGAGTTACTCCCTTCTGCTCCTTTCTCCTTCCATATATATATATATTATTTCTCTCTTCCTCCTCTTTTTTTTATCCTCTTTCATCCTCTCTCCTGTTGAATGCTGTGCTGTTTTCTGTCTCTTCCATCAGGGGATATTTTGACTCTCTTTAACGTCTGGGTAGGTATTATTTAATAATAATCCTCATACAGATCAAGAGTCATTATTAAACCGCTCAGTCTAGTCACTCCACTTCATTTGAACATGATATATATATTACACTTATTATACGAATACTAAGGTATGCTATTATTATATCATGGAAGAGGAATTCAGTATTATATCATATCTTATATAATGCCGAAATCGATATTTTAGCATAATTATTCATTCATACATACACTTTATAGGTGACTAATATCATACCCATATATCTAGGTATCTATATACTGTTCTTTATACTAACCTCCACCAACTTGGACCTAGGCATCCCTATTCTATATTTGAAAGCATTTTATACGGAAGATTTATATATACTAGTATTGGATATATGAGTATATACTGAGTTATACTATTTGATAATGTACGATGAGGGTATATCTGACGCTAATGAAATTACCCCACTCTTTGAAATCTTACATAATAAGGTTTTTATGGCAATATAAGAATACTTTATAACATATATATAATCAGCGTATATAGTTTTTTGAGCTATCTCATAATATATATCTTATATATGTTTCCTATATATTATTAGTGATACAGGTGATAGGCCTTGTATCCCCTATAATCTTTTCAAATACCCTTATCACTATAGGTGATACCTTGACCATGCTTTTATTAGTGACTATATGTTATTTTGTATTACACACCCTTTCTAGTACCACCTATTATATTTATGTATACTTTTATTTATTATATATTTGTCTGTACACTTCTCTACGCATTAATATACTTACTATACTGTCTTCCTAACTATTTTCATTGTTACTTATATATATCCTATATATAATCATATCTATATGGCCTTGGTCTCCTCATGAGCTATAGACCTTTCCGTAATTGTTTAAGACTAGGGGTATTACTGTAAGAAAATAACTAAAAAATATATTATATGAATTAATTACCTTTTCACTCATTTTCCGGATTTTATTACTCATTACCTCTTTCCTTTTCAAAGACATGAAAGACAAATGTCATAGACAGAATATGAGAAATTTAACTTGCCGGAGAAAAAAACGGGTGTTTTAAAATAGTAGTTATAAAAATTTCTTTACAGTGGCATTTGTTATTTCGTGGAGCGTGACCATTGACCTTGCAATAACTCTGCTGTAACCAAGGGATCATACGACAAGATGTAAAAAAGTGTGCCAGTAAATTTCAATCCACTTTTCTATTTTAACGCTTGGAGAAAACTTGTTATTTTAGTAATAATCACAGTTATTTCTCCTTACTAAATAGGGGTGGGATCGAGTCATTTCGTCTCACCAATCTCCGGAGGGTCCCAGAAGGGGGTGGAACCCAAGTCTGGACCGTTCGTGACCGCCCGGGTTAAGGCCGAGAAAGCCCCGAGGCTGTCTCTATCCTATTTTCATTTTCCTATTGTCTTTGCTCTCTGTGGTATTCGTTATGCTTTTTAAAAAAAATATATCAATTGCAACATCATGAATGTTAGATTTGTTGATGTTAAAACTTTTTCGGGACGTGAACGCGGCCGAGCTTCAAGATATTTTTTTCAAAAAATATCTTAATTTATTATTATAACAATATTAAACAATTTTATGTTTTTTAAAAATGTTGCTTGGGGGTCTAATAATTTTGGGTTATTTTCTTATATTTTAATTTTCTGTCTGGAAAGAGAAATATCTAAGGCTTCTTGTTATAAACATGATTTTTTGCTCTATACTTTCGTGTAGCTGTTATAGTTTTCTAGTTTAATGACTGACCTCCGCCGCCCACTTGAACCAATATATATATATATTACTTATTTATATAATTAGTATTGATTGATATATTTATATATATTATATATATAATATTAAAAAACTTTATTTTTTTCCCACCTCATTAGTACCTAAGTTATTATTTATTTTTAATAATTTATTTTTATCTCACTCACCTTACTTGGTCATTCCAGTATACTTAATAATATGAACTGGCTCAGGTTAACCTTCGTTTTATTCAGTTGCGTATTTGCAATCAGGTAGTTTCTCATAACTCAAGATGGAGTAATAACCGGGAAAAAGGAAAGACAGATTATAAAGTATGCTGGTTTATAAGAAATTTAGGCTAAATATAGAAAATAATGATAGGCTAAAAAAAAAAAAAAGAGAAAAAAAAACAAATAACTAATAAAATTAAATAAACACTACAATAGCTAGCCAGGGAAAAATGGAATACATTTATGGAATCTGGTGAAAATTCTTGAGTGAGTGATATAGAAATGATAAATTAATAAAAATATTGTTAATTAAATCATACGTATATTATTGAAAGGAAAGATGAAGCCGCCGTATTTGAAAGACCTTGTGTGTATACCGGTATCTTGGTGCGTTTTTAAATTAAATAAGCACTTCTCTAGTGAGTGATATTACCGTTAAATTTTTTTTTTAGGAGCTAAAGGGAGGTATCGCGGATCGTTTCTCCAGGGAGTGATGATCCGCCGTACCGATGGCAGGAGGTAGGGATTTTAGCGTTGGTCTCTCACCTACCGGGGAGACTATCGCCGGAGGTAGGGAGCGTATTAATCCCCCCCATCGCGAGGGGGATATGGGAGGGTACGTCCGAACCCGATCCGCGTCTTGGGTAGTTGCAGTGGGTGTTAGGCGGGGATTTTCTCTGGGCTTACGGGCGTTTCGCTTCTCGCGTACGTGGTGTATGGGAATAAGCGTTCACGCGTTCCCTGTTTTCCGCGCGTGTATCGGCTCGAGCCCCCTACATCTGCCGTGTAAATACCTTTACAAATAATAATAATATTATACTCCTACTGGTCCACCAACGGCCGGCTGCTCTGAGACTCCACGTAAAAAGAAACAGAGATAACGATTAGTCATTTATTTTAAATCTTAACTATTTAAGGTTCCTAATACTAAAATTTAAAAAGGGTTCGCAAAAAATATGAAATGCATTATATTCGCCTGTAGCCATATTGTGTTTTTTTCCTTTCTTTTTATACTTTTTTTTTTTCTTTTAAATTTCCTAACGTAAAATTTTACCAGGGATCCAAACAATGTATTGCCATAATGAATTCTCCCTGGGATAGCTAAATCGTAGTTTTTTGAGAATATGGATTGTGGCTCTTTGAAAAAAAAACATATTTATATATATAGCTACTTGTTCTAAGTATCTTAGATAATTAATAGGTACCTATATATGCTAATGATATAGATTTGTAGTCATTAGTGATATTGTAATGGAGTCTATGAGGTATTATTTTAATTGTCGAGGGTATATATATATACCTATATATAGTATATATAATACACTATATAATTTATAGGTTATATTACTTACATAGTCGAGATAGCTTATGGAGGTAGTACACTCTATCGTAGAGCGGTATATTAAGAGTATGAGAATGAGGCAATTGTTTAAGAAAATGGATAAAAAAGAGAGGTGAGTTTGGGAGAGAAGAGGATATGTAGAGGCTCGGCGAGAGTTGATTAGAGGAAAGAGAGCGTGAATGGATAAAGGAAAGCCTACCTTGCGCGAAAAGAAATGGCTGGAAACCCGAGTTGGAGCAGACAGATGCGTGGACAGATGAAGAAAGAATGGTGAGAGTGTATTAGAGATACAGGCTTAGAGGATATTTCAGTTGGAAATTAGCTGGAGTGCGAATACGCAAGTTGCGCAGCTAGTCTTGTAAACTGCGCCGCGAACACGGCATGCCTCCTAATAGTATGTATAACCAAACTCTATGCGAAGAGGGAGGATTGACGAGAGTAGAATGTGACCGCGCATAAGTATTCTTTCGATGTATTTGTGGTGCATAGTAGTGAGAGGGAATGATGCTCTGGTAGGGGAGATATAGACGAGATCTTGATTATCTTGAGAGAAGATGTAGAAGGAGGAGGTAGTGAGTTGATATTCAGGAGGAGGAGACGATATGGTGGCAGTCTGAAAGGTAATGAAGAACGTGAAATAAATCGGCGGAGGACGAAGATGGAATAGTTCTGCGGAGATGCTGAAGGAAATGGATGAAGGGAACAAAGTAACGTAAGATGTTAAATCCTGATGAATCAGTGTGGTCTATGGTAAGAGATTAATGTGGTGCCTGGTAAATATGTGAGTAGTTGCAAACATATCTTGACCCCTATATATTAGTGAAGAGCATTAAAACAGAAATGTGGATAAACTATAAGAGGGAATATAGCATTAATGTCTGACAACCTGCGAAGATACAAATGATATAAATGATATTTAGAGAGAAGGCTGAGAGAGGTGGTATGGTAAGAATACAAGCTAGAAGAGTGGCAACATGGTTTCAAACCGGGGAAATCGACTATAGATGTGGTTGTTCGCTTTTATGAAAATTAGTAAGTGAAAGAATTGGGAATTATAAACAGGAAGACCAGTAATGGTGCATACTGTGCAGTACTTTCACAGAATCACCTAGAAAAGGAATCCTTGGAGGGGGGGAGATATTAGTGGAGGGAACTGAGAAGTAATAGAATATGGTTAATACCTGAGAAATTGTTAATATATGTTATTATTTTAGCAAAGTATAAGAAAGCACTTATGTAGACAAGCAAAATTGCAGAGTAAGACTATTTTCCGATGACGGAGAATGGTTTAAATGTCACAACTATGAGTGATACAGGGATCGTGCTCTCTAATCATATTTTGTTTCATAAATATATCATGGATCAGTTTTGCGGGAGATCTGGTTGTGGTGAACAGAGTTGGTTCTTTAGATGATAGATGTCATTTGGCATTACCGTGGTCGCTAATGTACTTGGTTTTAGCTTATTTATGGTCACAAAACTAAGAGGAGACTTGCATGTTTTCTGGAGGTTTGGGACGGAGAGTGGAAGGAAGAGGGGTATTAGAGAATAAACCGGTAGAGGAAGAAGGTGTATTGTTGGATTGGAGAAGGTGTGTGGAGTAATGTATCTCATGGATGGATGTAGATTTGGTGGAGTAAGGTGCTGAGACAAACGGACGCGTTTTAAATATTATCTGGGAGTGCACTAGTATGGGTGGAGTAGAAAACAGACATAGATGTCTAACTGAATTATAACAAAGAATTGGCGAAAATTGTAATGGGTATCAAGTAGCAATGTTGTTTCCATTGGTTTGATAAGAAAGATGGAAATTATCGAGACGAGTCACAAGTATGTGAATGGTAACACAAGTACATACTGAGGCCAATACTGAAGGACTGGACATGAAGCTTGGGCTCGTTAATGCGAGAGCAAACAGTCTAAGTTGGGGGCTGCGAGAGTGCGTAGTCGTTTTGTAAGACTGATTAGAGGTAAGTAACAAGAAGAGACTCAAGGAAGAGAAATGAGGAGGTTAGGAGCGGATTTCGGGCGTGAGAAAGCGTGAGTAAGAGCTTGTAAGAGGTGGACAGCTGCGGTGGTACATAATTGACATGTTAAGTTAGGATAGAAGGAGCAATACTCGATAGATGTCCCAAGAAATTAATCACGGAATTAGATATCGGAGGGGAAGAAGTAAGTGTGGGAAGTACCTAAAGTTAGATGGAGCGACAATGTGAGCGCGAACCAATAATAAGAGAGGAAAGAACATTCCAGGATGTATGGATGGCGTCTGAGGTGTGGAATGGACTCAGAAGAACTGTTACAGCTGAAGTTTTCGTGCTAGAACAACTGAACAGATGCATGCAATCTATTTTACAGGAGATTGCGTGAGTAAAGGTGATATTATATAATATGTATATATATATATATATATAATTATATATCTATTATATATATTTTATATAATATAATAATATATGTATAGTTTAAGCTTATATATTACATATTATATTATAATTATATCATAAGTATTAATAGTTATTAATTATATATACTTATATATATATTAATATAATGTATTATTCCTGTAGATAGTATGTAAATATATATAGCATTAATATATTATTTATATAATATATTATATATATATATATATATATAGTATATAAATATATATATATTATATATATACTGAGAGCTATATTATATGTAATATTAATATATTTAATAAATGATAATATATATATATATATATATATATATATTATATATATATATAATATATTATATATATATTATTATAATATAATATATATTAATTTATATATAATATTATATTATTATGTATATATTAAATATTATTATTATATATATATTATATTAAATATTATATATATAATATATTTAATATATATATATATTATATTAATATACTATATATAATAATTAATATTTATATATATTATATATATATATATATATTTATATTTTTTATAAAATATATTTAATATATATAAATGATATAAAGAAAGATATATATATTACGTAATTATAATAAGAAAGTATAAAAGAAATGCCTTTTCTTATAACTTATATATTACTACTAATATATATTAAGTAATTATTATATAATCAATAATTATGTGATTATATAAAATATGGTATATTAATTATCAAAGATATCTTAAATTTTTATGAGTGAGTAAGTAGATTCTTTTGAAATTCCTTTTTCGTAAAAACATAATTTATATATATTTTATATTGTGATATAAAATATATTATATGTATATATATAGTTAGATAAATTTATATATAAAGTAGTAATATAATAGATAGTAGTTATTAATAAATAACTAATTATATATATAATTATCAAAGATTTTTAGTAATATCGAATATATATATATTAGTTATCTAATTATTAAATATATGATATATATTTATAATATATTATATACTTTATTATATATAATATTATATATATTATTATATATATTTAATTCCTTTATTTTATATATGTTATATAGTATATATAAATATAATATATATAGTATATTATTATATATCAATACTATATATACATTTTACTGTAAGAACTTTTTGCGCGCATAATTACCGTCAGACACTAATTACACTAAAGGCATATTTTATAAAAATATATATTCTATGTAAGTTCTTTGATACTATATTATATAGTATAATTATAAATATATTTTTGCTTATATGTGTGTATATAGTATATATATATTTTGAGACAATTTACAAAAGATTGTTGGTTTCCAGTTGATTTGTTCGTAGGTGAGGGTGTGTCGCTTTCTCGTTAGACCCATTTTAAAATAGTATTGTGCATATACGGTGGTAATTTTTTCCTTTAGAGATCATATATCCTTTTGATTTTTTTATTATCGTGAACTCTATAAATTCATCAATTTTGTATGGTATTATATTTAATATTTTAGTAATAGGTTACTATATAGTATATTGGTTATATTATATAATAATATATATATATATATATTATATATATTATTTCATGGTACTAAAATTGAACGAAATATATAATATATAGTGTATAATATATATATTATATATATATTATATAATATAAGTATATTAATATATATATATAGATGTATTATATTATTATAATATTATAGTATATATATATATATATATATATATATATATATATATAATATATATAAATATATATATATATATAATATATATATATAATATGTATATACATTATAGATTATTATATTAATTACTGTTTTAATTATATATTAATATATCTCAGTGATAATATATTACAGTTCTCCTTTAGTAAACGTAATAAAACCATTTATATTATTAATAAAACATATGTTTTTGAATATATATTACGCATATAAGCACTAAAGTGAATTGTTCCATTAAAGAAATTGTCTCGTCGTTGGAACACTCCATTCTAACTTTAAACAGATTCGAATTCTTCATTTGTAGGTGTTGAAATATTGTAAAAAATCACAAAAGCTTAACTGAAAAAAAATAAGAAAAACTCTGCACCACTATCGAAAGTACACTATATTATTAATATATAATTATATAGTATTATATAATATATATATATATATATATATATATATATATATATATATATATTATATAATTATATATATTATATATTATATAATATATATATATATATAGTATATATATATATATATATATTAATAATTTATATTATATAATATATATTAATATATATATATATCACCTGTGCTGGGGGGATCAGAATTAATACACTGTAATATGTTCAGAAAGGGTTCGTTAGAGAGGTGCTACGTAAAAGAAAAATGGAGCATTCGGGTTGAGCCCTCCTTTGCCCAGTACTTATGCTTCAAGAAAAGCTCAGCATGCCTCCCGGATACCGTTGCAATGTTTTGCACACACCAACTCCAGTCTGTAGTCTGAACATGGGAAGCTTCATATCAATTATAGTATATATATATAGTAGATAATATATATATATTTAATATATATATATATATATATTATAATATATAATATAAATATAATATATAATTTATATTATTATTATAATATAAATATATATATATAATATCTGGAATTATTACAGAGCTATGTGGAAGATGTTTATAGATTTAAGATGTTGGTGTAGGACAATCTGAACGGAAATCAGAAAATGTATGGCATGTTGATCAATGAAGGGTGTAGTATAGAATTAATTGAAGAGGATGAGATTGAAGGTTTATTAATTAATAATTAAATAGTAGGAGTCGAAAGCAGGCCTTTCTTTATAATATGGCTTATTTAATATATATATATAATTATAATTGTGTATGAGAGAGGTGACGTAAATGATTTTAAGTGTGGGGTTGTAAGCGGGAGGGGGTTTAGACTGAATGGATGAAATTAGGAACAGAGTGAGAGGGTTTTAAATCGCTACCTGCTTATATTAATTTGCACGAAAGATGATTTGTGGTTTTGTGTGGTGAATCTGAAGAAAAGTTTGAGAGGATTGGTAGAAAGGTTTGACATGCTGTATTAATAAGGAGGGTTTGTAATATAAAATGTAGTAAGTAGCAGTCTAATGTGATTATAGGTTGAGTAGATAGAGTAAATGAGGAATGAGTCCGCAATGTTAATAAATCATGTTGGATGGTCGGCAACTGTAACAAATGTCCCAGTTTAAATATTTAGGCGATATGTTGGAAGAATAATTTGAATAATCTGGAATACTGCAGAGTTGCGGTATAATAAAAATATTTTTAAGTAGTTTGTAGAGAATTTCCATGCATTAAAACTTTGGTAAATCAAAGGGTCTAAGTCTTGAATGTGGTGCTAATGTTTCTGCATGAGGGTATATGTACTGTACAGTGATTAAATGACGTAGTTCGTATCGATATTATGGTGTGGTGAATGAATGTATTGAGAAGTGATTATAGTTGCAGTCTTGTTCAGATGGATTATCTTTAGAGGCTTGTTGCAATCCCAGTGGTAAGCAAAATTAGATAATATAAATATATGATAAGCCTGTTAGGCCGAGATGTGTAGCGGTAAAGAAAGGTTGAATTAACGAGAATAAATGATGTTATTAAGATGATTTGGCCATATGAAAAGGATGGATGATAATCGGTTGGTTATGCGGGTGTATAGAAGTATTTTGGAAATCGACTGGCTGGAGAGAAAAAGAAAAAAATAGATAAAAAGTGGACTTGAACAGTTTATCTAGAGAGTTGTATATTAAAGGAAAGAATGTGTAATTATAAGGTTACAACGCGAATGAGAATTGGATGTATTAATAGAGAAAAATTGGCAGTGGTTTTTGTAAAGTAAGATTATAGGCCCTGTTTCCAAAAATGAACCCTGACTATTGACGAGATTTAGAGATATACCACAAATGGATACTGATTACGGTGTTGTTGACGTTTTCAAGGCGGACTTTGCACAGTAGATGCGTTCTCACTCAAGGGGTAATTGTATTGAGTGGAGTGTTGTGGGGGTTTCACGTCCTTCTCGACTTTTTTGGTTATCAATAATCTTCTACTTGGCTAATTTGTTTCGGTGCATCATTCTAGGGGACCACAAGTCCGGTTGACCAAGGTGCAATTGCTATATATTATATATTATATATAAGTTCATTAATATTATATATATATATTATAGAATATCATATATATATATAATAAGGTATATATAGTTAGGTATAATATATATATATCTTATTATTATATAATATATATATATATTTATACATTATATGTATATATACTATTATCAATACCAATTTCAATTTAATAACTGAGGGATTAGAAGCAAAGGGATGTCTAACTCGGTTTATGGAATTAATGAAAAATGAGAGGAGGGCATCAGATCAGCAACTATAACGTACAGCAAATGAAGTCCTAATCGATTAATTGGTGCATGTATGGTTGTGGTCCATGGTAGTAATTGAAGAATTATATTAGGTATTCCGTGTCTTTTCTAAAATAATATAAATTTTTCAAATTATTATATATATATATATATTATAATATATATATTAATATATATATATATATATATATTTATATTTTATATATATATTATTAGTATGTTATATATTATTATTATTATATAATATATATATATTATATATATATATGTGTGTGTGTTGTGTGTGTGTGTGTGTCTGTGTGATGTACTACTCCAAGCCATTTGTGTGAAATATTTTTAAAACTAAATGCTATAAAACTGAGCGTAAACGTTTATGTCATCATAAATTACGCGTTTGAGAGAGTCAATCTAATTCAGAATTCTGTTGTAATATTATATAAATGATATTTTTTTTATTATCTCTCTCTCTCTCAAAAAAGTTTTTTCTTTGAAAAATTATATTTCTGTGGGTTTCAGTGTTCATTCCAAGGAGGGCTATTCTTTTGCTAAGAAAGCCTTCTAATATTTAGTACTACGAATTATATATAGAGTATTAGTCCCTTCTTCTCGTAAACAAATGCCAGAAAAATCATAATAAAATGAGGGGGGAAATCCTAATGAAAGTGAGAAGGAATTTAATATTCCGGATATGTTGGTTAGAACTATGAGTATGAAACCTTTTGTTTTTATTTCGGTGATGGGGGATTTTGTGAGGGATTTTCATTCAGCATAATAGTAAATTATTCATTTAGTTTAATTCATTAATAAAAAACTAGTAAAAAGGGCTAAAGTTCCTTATTTATGAGTCTCTAAAATTATCAATTCATTTTAAAGTAGAGTAAGCCACCCAATTATATCTAATATAGGAGTGACTTATTTAGGCACAGTAAATATCTGAATTTTGCATCCCCAGTTTTATTAAACTATGCCAATATTTATGTGCTAGTGCTATGATGAATCACCAGCCTGGTATGGTGATTAAATACTTAAATAATACGATAAAATAATAATAATATAAAAATGTACTAGATACTGAGAGATTATTACTATTATATGACGCTCATGGCTTAGTTGGTATATTTGAACTATTTTATTATGTTATTTTACAGACAACTTATATAACTTAAAAAGGGCTTAAGATTATTTTTATCTTTACAGGTCCTGTATGAGAGGAATTAATATCATTTTTGAGCCATTAATATCCAATATTATGAAGTTTCTTCATTGAGGAGAGTAAAACACACATAAATATAATTAAATTCTTCTATTCCTATACACTGTGAGTGAGACTTTTCTCCAGCAAGTACTCCACAGACATTTCTTATGATTTTATTGAGTAATTGCGTCACATATTATTAATCACTCATACTTAATTTATTAATTATTAAGTTAGTCATAATAAGTATATTATTTTATATTTATCATTGTAAAGTAAAATATAATAATGGTTTTGTCATGAACATTTATTTATGTTTATCCTAATATATATATATATCAAATTTGTTAAATTATTATTTATATTATATAATAGAATAATTATTATTATTTATATATAGCATTATAAATGTATAATATATTATATAGTAAATATATATATAATTTCTCTGTATTAAGTTTTATATATTTTTTATGAAATATTATATATTATATTAATAATTTTTATATATATATATATATATAGTAAATATGAATATATTATATAATATAGATATATGTATATATATATATAAAGAAACGGAAATTAAAGAATAAAAAAAAATAATAAATCACTTTATTATTATTTATTTATTATTGATGGAAAAGGGAACACAAGAGCTGCGACGAGAGAATGTAACATGTCAATGAACCTACGGCAATATTCTGAGCTGTTCATTACTAAGTGAGAACACATAATCGATATGTCCTGAAAATAAAAAAAAAACAAACAACTCCATACTTATGTGGTACAGAAGGACGCCTCATGTTAATAGGCCCACAAGGTCAATAATCTGAGGGTAAAACTCCGCTCTGGAATGCACTAATATATTATGCGGTAGTAAAATTAAAATAAATATAATATTTAATGATTTATTTATACATATATATATATATATATATATTATTACTCTATTAGTATTGTATAATATGGATCTATATATTATATATATTATATATAGTAAGCTATATAATGACGTAGTTTATATAATATCTATAATATATATATATATATTAATATATATGATATAGTAAATATATTAATATATATAATATTTAAAATAATGAATATATATATACGCGGTCTAAAATATAAAGATCATATATTTATATATGTAATTAATAATTAAATATGTACATATTTAATATATATATGATCTATATTAATATATATAACTATAATTAAATTAATATTAATATATTAATATATTATGATTATAACAAATAGTATTATTATATAATATATATATATTAATATAATAATTTAGTATTATATTAATATTTATTATTAACTATATATTTGCTTTAATATAATTAATATTTATAATATAATATATATATTATATATTATTATACTTATTATAGTATACTTATTTACAATGAGATTATTAGAAACTATTTCTGTGAGTTAACTGGTTAAAAATATAATAAAATACAAGAGCGATATAATTTTAAAATGAGAGAATTCCACTGGAACTTAAATATGATTTCGGGAGTAACCGTATTTCTATATAAAGCCCTAACCTTAATAAGGCTGCTTATGCGTTGATTATAATAATGTTAGGATAATTAGTAATAATATATATATATATTAACTTTTAATTATAGTTATATATTATAATAGATTTGATTTGAATTATTATTACTATTATTTTATATTATATATATAAATTCCTATTATATATTATTATATTAATAATAATCATTTATTTATATATATTATATACTTCATATAATATATAAATATAAAATTATTATACTATTAAAAATTTATATTAGTTCGGAGTAGTATAAAGGGAAATGACTTCATCACATGTCAGATAGAAAGATTAACACCGGCCACACTTAGGGTGAATAAAGTGTCAAACACCTAATGTGGATGTGAGCTATCATTACTGGCACATAATCGATGTGAAAGAGTTAAAATGATTCATCTAACGTATCAGAGAGAAAGAGTTAAAAAGGACTCAACACGTCATGAGACAAAAATTAAATATAAAAACATAATATTAAATTAAAATTGTAATGCTCATTTGCATACAAAAAAGAAATAATAATTTTGACATAAAAATAAGAACTTTTATCAAACAATAATTATCTAACTTCTTGTAAGATTTAAAGAAAATAGAGTTACTGTAAATAGTATGTGAGGAAACATTCAGAATAAGTTATATAATATATGGGATAAATCTTTATTAGAAAGTAGTTGTAATCGGAACCGCGTAAAGTAGGAAAAATATTGACATGATCAGGCGAATTAGGTTCAGATGGGAACAATATATAAAGTTGAAAGAAAATACTGGAACGAGCAATTTAATTACAGAATCTCATCCACCTGATACTGCCTCTGGGCTTGGCATGTTTAGTATGAAACGGTCAGCATAATAGATTTTCTTTATAATAACATATACTTAATTATATATATATATAATATATATTATTAATTTAACTTATAAAAATATATAAATATATATAATATATTAATATATATATATATATAATATTAGGAGTATAATATATATAATATATATATATATATATATTAATATAAATGCAAGTTCTAAAACATGCAATGTAAGAACGCGTTAAATTTATGAATATTAGCGAAATAAGATAAATTTTCATCAATTTTAAGGTAATTAAACAAGAATTATAATAAAATGAAAATCTTAACCCAACCTAACCTAAGAAGCTTATACAGTGAGCATATTTCAATGGATTTGAAAAACGCTTTCACTAATTTAGACTTGTGCAAAATTATATTATATATATATATATCTATATACTATATTATATAATATAATATAATATATATATTATAATATATATATATAATATATATATTAATATATATATATATATATATATTATATTAATAATATATATATATATGGCTCAAATAATCTTCGTGCCTTTTGATAAGTGAAACGTTCGTTCGGTATTTTATTATATATCTCAAATTGTTCACTTTTTTTGTCCTACGCATAAAAATGATATCTGTATAGCTATGCATACATTTATTCAGTTTTGAAATATCATTTTTAAGAGGTAGTCGCAAAATACAAAAAGTAATAGTAGTTACATGTCTATGAGGTCTTCCTTTTTGGAAAATTTATATTGCATTTTTAATAACTGACATAAACTAGTACGTATTGATATTTAATTAATTATTATTATTATTATTATTAATTATTATTATTATTATTATGTATTAATTTCTCCGAAAAATATACATACTGGAGATACAGCATCGTTATTGCGGTTTGGTAGCACTTTAAAATTATACTTAAAAAAAATTGAAAAAGATAAAAAAAGTTAAAAATACAAATAAAAATACCGTAGTCTCTTTTAAAGTTCCTTTATTTGTCAGTGTGTGTGTGTGTGTGTGTGTGTGAGTGTGTGTGTGTGTGTGTGTGTGTGTTATGTGTGTGTGATGATGAGAATTAGAAATTTGTGATGTGGTGTGTGTGTGTGAGGTGTGTGAGTTGTGTGTGATAGAATTAGAAACCTCTTTTGTAATATATATATAATTTAAACTGTATATATTTAAACTTAAAGTTAATAAATTCAAAATAAAACATTTTATTCACTATACTGAAACTAAGAATAATAATAAGAGACTACCTTCCCGTTACATTTTGATGTCAGGAATTACTATATATATTATTACACTAATATATAGTATATATATAATATAGCTATAGATTTAATATATATATAGTGAGTATATGATATCATATATATATATATATATATTATTATATTATTATATATATACTATATTATAATTATTATACGAGAAGAGAGAGAGACGAAAGTGTGGGTGTGTCCTTTGTATCCAATTTCAATATCTTCACTTCTTTGGTGTGTGGTTGTGTGTGTGGTAGTGTGTGGTAAGGTGGTGAATAACCATACGATCGAATTGAATATTAGAGATAATTGAACCTTCTTGACAAACATTATAACATCAATAACCGTCATTTAAGGAATGTTTTTGTTAATTTACATGACTATTTAAAAGCGGGAGCTCAACTTAATATAAATCTACAATCGAAACTACAACACAAATCAAAAGTACTCTACCTGTTATGTGTTATAAAACATGAGTTGTCTCCAGATTCATTTTGTGAAGAAGTTTCTATATAAACTACAAGTAATGCAAGCAAATGTTTTCGTTCCCCAGTGTGGGATTCTCAATTATGAGTTTCAAAGCTACAGGGAATGGGAATCGCCTTATGTACGAAAACAGAGCAGAACATTAGCTTTTTGGAATTTGAGAATTTGAGAAAGCAAAAAAGAAATGGTCCCCAATGTGAAGGTGTTGTTCTGTTCTTGATAAGTTGGCAGCCAACATAGAAGCCATTCTATACTTCTCCTTAATGCTCTCAAAGATAATCGTCGCACTGTGCCTGGAATAACTCGAGTGACAAAGTTGCATGGTTTTCTGTGCTTGTAAAACGACTTGCATTTTTTCCTTGGAAAAGAGGAATCTCCCCCATGCGTTTATGGTTCTGGAATGGCTCTTCTGCACCCTCGTTTGCTTCTCTTATCTGCAACGGAAAGGCATAAAAATAGTATATGTGAGTTTGAACCTTTCGAAAATATCAAGGCTATCTTCTAACCCATTAGAAGTAAACTCGAACAAAAATGATGGGCAAAATGTTTATAAAGTTTAGTCAGAGTAAAACTTCGTGAAACCAAGTGTAAAGTAAAACCTACTTTTGTATAACATGCAATAGGCTAGGAATCAGGTTCCTTTAGGTAAAATTACATAATTCATCTGAAAATTCCAATTTGTACCTAGTTGATTTAAGAAATTTCCTATATAATAAAGTACGATATATAATACTAATCCCTTGTTCTGAACTAATGAACTAAAAACTTTCTCCCAATGCGTCTTTAAATACATGCATAGCAAAAGTTATTTATTATTATTATTATTATTATTATTAAAATCGTGTTACTAATGAACTTTCCCTAGAACGATATTTTTTAATTTTCTTGTCTGCTCATTTAACTTTTTGGCAAATGTTGAACTATGTTAGTTGAATAAATCTAACAGAAAAGATTACATATGGCTGCCGAAACATCTAAAGAAATTTGAGAAGAGAAATTATATAATATAATATTAATATATATTATATATATATCATAGATAATAAATATATATATATATAATATAAATAATACCTAATTATATATATTATATAATACTATATAATATTATCTATTATATATATATATATATAATAGAATATATAATAGTATATATATATATATTATATATATATAAAATCATCAATTGAATTAAAAAAAAAAGAAAAAAAAGATGAAATTCAAAAGATTTAAAAGGAGAGCTGAAACCGTAGCATTAAAGTTTTTTTTTTTTAACTATTTTAGTTTTAATGTTAAATATCAAAAAATATAAAATTGTTTATTGATGGATTCACATCAATCATTCCAGATCTAGTTAATATTTTTATGGAATTTTCGAGAGATTTTCTTATTGAAAATATATTTTGAGAATGTGATACGTGAGATTGTGATACGTCGGTGACATTTTTGTCCTAAATGAATACAAGCAACGAAGCTGATGTTTAATCTAGTTTTAAACGAAGATGTTGATTCGATCAGGTTTGCGGATGAAATCAAATATGAGGATACTCTTCTTTTTTTTGAACTTATACCATTTAGTAATTCATAGCAAAACAAGCTTAATTTCAATGTTTATAAGAAACTCAATCATATTGAATCGTTGTTCATGGGGTTTCTTCTCATACTAAAACAACAAAAAATCTGCAATCTCAGTTAAACTTTTGAGGATGTTCCGCATTCTCTACTCAGTTTAGCTTTCAGATAAAATAGTTTATTTCAAATCTGGCTTTTATAACTTAAGCATAGGATATGATAACCAGGGCCGCCGAGGGCCAGCACGGGCCCTGGGGCAGTTCTGCAACCGGACCCCTCCATACGAAAGGTTATTAAATAAATGCACATTTGTACAGGCGTAAATATTATTTATTGATTATATTATTAGTTATTTATTATTAGAATTATTATATTATTTTACATATAATATACTTTATATAATATTTAATAAAATATAATATATGAATATAACTTATATATTATTCTATATAAAAAAATATATATACATATATATTATTAGTAACGACCTTTTTACGTGCTTTATCCCCTAAATTGGGGGGGGTAACACAGGGGGACCACAGGAAATCGAACTTTTTAAGGCCGCTATCCAAAAAACCCCGCGCGCACCAAAGCGTGTTACGCAGTGCGAAGTTTTTAAAATTCTTGACCCCAGATAGTAAAACTCCACTGCTCAAAGCGCACGGGGGATTTTAACCAAGCGTCATAATAATAAGTATAATATATAGTTAAAAATAAATATATAAGTTAATATAATAATATAATAATAAAATTATATATATAATAATAATAATAAGATAAATATAATTATATTAATCACAAATATAATATGATAATATATATATATAATATATATAACCAAAGGCCATCGACAGGGGGTTTCCAAGGGGGTTTTAGGGGGGTTCAAAAACACACACACACACCCCGAAATTATTTAAGCTATCAAAATATTTTGATGACTTGGTTATCTTAATGTTAATATTTAATAATAAAAAAATAACAATTAATCAAATCAGACAAAGAGTATATTTTAACAGAAATGAGGAATCATATTTGTGGTCCGTGAAGATTTCTTAGGTTAACTGGGTGTTGAAAGCATTAAAGGAGAATCTCTGGCGGAGGAATAGTAAGAACGCTGAAATAAATACCGACTTTCTGATTGGACAACAATTTGCTGGTGCAGAGGAGTCAATGAAGAAAGGTTTTAGAGTAGTATAAGTATAACACATTAGAAACTTTATTGTACAGCGAATGCAGCTAGGTACTATTTTAATAGAAAAAATAGGAAATATTTTCCCAGACAAAAAATGGAGAAAATTCATACGAATGGGTGAAAGAATATTAGTGGAAAGTTACGATGGATTGTTACGATCTAAAGAAACTTTTAAAGCATTTGTTGAAGCTTTAGAGGAGATTGAGTGAATCAAGATATTAAACCTTCTTCAAAAAACTCGGATGTTTTGAAATCTGTAATCAAAAGCATATGTGCAATAAGTTTATTTATTTCTTCAAGTTTATTCTCCTTCACACTTCCATTATGTGCAACATTGCAGTCTCCATAATTAGTGACAGAAACTTCTCTTAATCCTTTTGAAAATATAATGTTTGCTTTGAAAGACTTTCAAGCAAACATCGATGGAACATTTTCAAACATTTTGGAAGTTGCAACAGAACTTCTGTTTTCTGATAGTGAAGAAATGATTATACTTCTTGTGAGAATCAATGTAAAGTGAAAAGACATACGGCAATTAAAATTTTTCTTGATGATTTTTCAAACCGGTTAGAGAGCAAGTTCCTGAACCATTTGGATCCATACTTACTAATCTTTGTAAAGTCACTCATTCCATAGATATCTTTTAAAGATTTTACGAATTATGTAAATAAATTAGATCTGTTACAGTCACAGTTTGAAATTGTTGAGGAATTTTAGCATTTTTCCTCATCACGTCAATATGGTGCTAGCTATGGAATATGATTATCAATCTCTACCTAAACAAGGCTCAAACATACTTCTTCAAATTCTACAGGAGAAGAAAACCTAACAGAACTGGCTTTAATGAATGTCCATAACAGCTACACAAAATAAACATTATTTGGTTAAAACAAGATGAGAATTTATATATATATAATATTATATATATATAGTATATATATTATAATCTAACTATATATGTGATATAGTATAAATATATATATATATTTTAAATATATTATATATTTATATTATTATATACTATATACTATTATATATATAGTATATATATTATATATAATGATAATATTGAAATTGCTATCAATGTTAGATTATTATTAGTTCTCTTTTACATATATATATATATATATATATATATATATATATATATAATATATATAGTATATATATTATAGTATATATAAATTTATAATTATATATCAAAATAGGTAATAATTATTATATATATTATATATTAATCTTAATCTCAAACCCCCAAGGAAAACTTTTCTGGCTAGGCCCTATTATACGAAGTAGTACGTATATATATTATATATATTATTATGTATATATTAATTATATAAATAATTATATATATATTATATATATATAGTAATTATAGATATTTATTATATAATACCCTTTGTATGTATATATACTATAGATAAATTTAATTAGAATATTTTATATATATTATAGATAATTATATATATATTATATAATTATATTATATATAAATATTATTATTATATATATATATTATATATATTATTCTTTAACCACCGGATATTAATATATGTATGTAATAGAGTCGTAGTATATATAGATATATATGATATATATCTATATTATATATATATATATATGTATATATTAAATATATATATATATATATATATTTGGAAAATTCCTGATTAGAACCACTAGAATACTTGTTTAAATTAATGCGTGTAGTTTGTTTTATTTTTAATTTTATGTTTTTCTCATGTAGTTAGTATTGCAACGTTTCCGTGCCCATTTACTTGACCCGAGCCCTGGGGCTGCAGTCTCACCATCTCCCCTTCCCTCTCGTCGCACTGATGATACTTCTTCCATTGAAGAGCTTTGTCTCAGCCCCAAGAAAAGAAAATATGAAATTTGCAAATACTAAATAGTTCAGTAATTCGAATGTTTTAATGTTGCTAGTTAAAACAGAGCTTTATTTGAGTAATTAGTAGATGCGCGAAATTTTTGTTCTTTATACTTGGGATGAAATCTTAAAAAAGTACTTTTAATCGTACAGGAATTGCTTCAGGCAAATTCACACACACCTATACGGTATATATATCATATATAATATAATATATATATATATATATTAAAATAAATTACTATATTTATATATATATTATATATATAATATTACAATATATATTATGATATATATGAAATATATATATATATATTATATATTATTATAATATATATATATATAGTATATATAATAATATATATATAAAATATTATGTATTAATGTAAAACATGTTTTTAAAGTTTGTTCTATATAATAACAATTTATTATAAAGAATCAATTTTACAATAACAAATTGGCAAACTTTCTCAAAAGAATAGTGACTATTTGAGAATTTGTACTCGCAGCAGTTGCATGGATGATTTTGACTGACTACCTTATTAAATACTTTAGTTGGAGGAAAGTGTGTTCCTATGTCTTCCAGACAGAGTGGAATTATCGCAAGGATACTTAAGGTTAATAGCAACCTTTGCCTCGGCTCATTCCGATTAAGATGTTCTAGCCATCGATGGCCATGGCTTATATTCCTGATAGGCGGACCTTCTGTGCAAGAGACAGATAGGGAATGTGATTTTTGTATGTTATATAATAGGTTGTTCTGCTGTATATGTTGGCTATGTTTTTATTGAGGTGTGTAGTATTGAGATTACTGTATTAATACACCATGCCTAAAACTGATAATTAATTACAGAAAATCCATTACAAACTGCAATTTCCTGCATCAGTTCAGGTAGTCGGTTCGGCGGTTCGAAAATAGTCTTTATTATATATATCGAATATATATATATATATAATATAGTATATAGTATATACTATATATATATAATAATATTTCATAATGGAGTATAGATTATATATATATATAATATATTATATTATATATATATACTACACAGATTAAGAAAAGTTTTCGAGAATAAACCTTAATTTACTTATTTTGCAAAATTGTCCCATATTAATTATATGAAAATTCTAGGGAAATTGTAACACGTGTCTGGTACTTGTTGAAACCACACTCTAAAGTCCTATAGTGTATATATTTAAATATAATATATATATATATTTATATATATATATATTATAATATATATATATATATATTATATATATATATAATATAATATATATAATATATATATAAATATATATAATTTATATATACGCTGGATAAGAAATATGACGTATATGCTATCATAAATGACTATATATATATATATAATCTCATTATATATATATATATATGATATATATATATATATAAATATATACTATATAGTATACTATATAATTATATATATATATCTATATATATAGTATATATATTATATATATATATATTCAAACGAATAATACACAATAAATTTCACTCTTGTTTTACAAAAGTTAAAAAATGTCCTTTACATGCATTCAACTACAAGTGGAATAATCGTATTACAGATTTCTGAGCTCACGTATTATGCCTTCGATAAAAGTTACAAGGTCTTGATAAGAACTTAATATTCCTTTTGCATTTTATTTTAGCGATCCAAAAGAATAAAAGGAAAGTAGAGTTAAATAAGATTTGTGAGCCAGTGGGTCACAAGTCTTTGGAGATAGTGTATATTATAGAAGAATGTGACGTAGCACCATCTCGCTGACAAGAAAACAAGAAAATATAAATTATATGTATATTCGATCTTTCTCAGTTCTCAAATGAGTGAGATAGGATTATATAAATTTACTGTTAATCCTTTAATTAAAAATAGGATCAATGTTTCATTTTCCTGACATGACAATCTTTTCCTAATGCAAAATTAGTTCTAGCAAGTAGCGTCGATATTTTTATAACCATTGTGTTTAGGTGTTATGATTCCGGAATTCCGGATAATAATGGTACATCAAGAATACTTTCAGTGTAATCAGCGATGGAACGAATTAATTAAGAACGATTGTTAATGTATTTGCTTTTCGAGATCCGATAGGTTTTAATTCTTGCATTGATGTAATTTGAATAGAATAATGATAAATTTTTTCAGTATTTTTAAATGTGTTACTGTAAAATCAAAATTGTGC
>JABUQX010107643.1:50000-55000 GCA_015478945.1 Trachelipus rathkii
TACAGTTTGCAACAAGGAATTTATTTATGCACCAGTATCAATACTCACGCATCATCAAAACAAAACTTTCTTTCCTACATGTCAGATCACATTCCTCACAAACGATTTTATTCACAGAAAATTCAATCGCCATAAATTTCAACAATTCACCGAGTCGACGAACCCATGTTTGACCTCTGAAAAGGCTCTTCATTATCAAACTTGAATTCTGTGAATATCATCAGCTTGGCCAACGAGCAAACTAACACAGGGTTACTCAACTTTTGAATAATATGAAACACCTATTTTAGATATTATTATTCACGGATCACTCAAAAGGCATTTTTTAAAAAGTCAACTTCATAACCGTGCAATATAAAATAATAATAAAAAAGAAAGAAATAGTCAACATTTACTTGGCAAATAACAAGATTTCAACAAAAACTTTAAAAAACCTCATTTTTAAAATATATATATATATATATTATATATATCTATATATAATATATAATATAGTATATATATATATATAATAATATTTACGGATATATATATATATATATATATATATATATATATATATATATATACAGTGGCGTATCCAGGGGGGGCAGGGGGCCATGGCCCCCCCGAAATTTTCTAGACACTAAAAAATTTTAAGTATCATATCTTTTAATAATATAAAGTGGAGAGGTTAAATTAATTTTATATAATTCGTCGCTGTCAGAAACAAATCTCGTAAGTCCTTTAGTTAAAACTAAACTTTAAGCCATCAGAGAAAATGCAACATTAGAATTTCAGCAGATTTTTTAAGAATGTGTAAGCGGTATCAGAAATGGGTATTGGAAATTGCGTACCAAGAATAACAAGTTTCCAAAAATACAGACACAAAAACATTCCTACGTCCGACCCACAAAACTTATTATTTGGACATCCATGTTTTATACCATTTTGTGGATGATTGAATGTCAGCATTATTAGATAGGTTTTTTAATCATAAAGAAATTATTTCTTCCTTGCAATTTGTCATACCGTACAGGTGTAATGTGCCATATGAGAAGATAAAAGATTGTGTAGCATTTTACAAGGCAAGACCTCGAAATCCTAATCGAAGATTATAAAAGCAGAATGGGATTATGGAAAATTTGAAATGGCATCACAGCACAGAACGTCCAAAAACAGGCAATAGACGGACTAGTTTTCTTGTTCGCCAGTCACAATTTCAAAATATGTTGCATCTTGTTGCAATACTTGCAATTTTCACGAGTCTTACTGCTGCAAGTAGAAAGAAGCCTTTCACAATAAAGAAGTTCTAAAAGCTACTGAGAAATACTATTGGAGATGAAAGACTTACTGGACTTTCCTCTTCTATACATACATCGAAATATTGACATAAAAAACTGAAGATGTTATCTCGGACCTTGTTCACTCTCATGCCCCGGCGATTAAATTTAACAATTAGGTAAGATGATTTAGTAATTTATATAAATTACTCCCATTTTCCTTAGAAATTTAATAATTTTGGTCCTTCCCACTTTTATATATATATATAAATAGTTATATATAATAATATATATATATATATATTATATATATATATATTATTATAAAATATATTATATATATATATATATATATATTATATATATATATATATATTATATAATATATATATATATATATATTATATATATATATATATATATATATATATAATATATATATATATATATATATATATATATATATATATATATATATATATATATATATATATATATATGAAACGATTTTTGTCTGGCCCCCCCGAAAAAAAATCCTGGATACGCCACTGTATATATATATATATATATATATATATACAACTATGCCCCGAAATGGTGCCATTTATTATTGATAAAGTCCCTTGAGGTAATATTTTTCAAAATGGAAGTAAAAATATTTATTAATACATAACAACTTAATTAAAATCACAGAATAAAAGAGGATGCCGAGCTTTCGTGATCCATACTCGATTCACATTTTCAAGGACTGAAGGGCAGAGAATAGGTGTTGATCTGAATTTAGCTACTCCATTCCATCATTCTTTCTGGCAAACTTGTAGTTTTTCAAAACGATATCGTTTGACACGGAATGACGCTTCTCGTGTTATATGATGAGAGTCATATTTAGTCAAATTATACAAGTTATATAACAAATCTCATTATGACACATCCTCTCAATCACTGCACTTCGTTCGAGATGTAGTTACCGAATTGTGTTTCTCTCCCTTTTGTCGATGAAGTTTGGGCTGTTTTTTATAATGAACGACTCTACTAATTTTCTTCTGGATGTGTTTTGTATATTTTTGACAATGACTGGTGAATTTATATCAATTAGTGCGGTTAGAATTTTGCCTTATGACGTACTAATGATTGAATGTTGCTTATCGTGTCTAGATAATTATTTATGTTCTATCGAAAACCTGATTTAAAGGTTATTGGTTTCTTCCGTATGTAACTTTTTTCACAGTTCTTGCATTTTATTTTGTATATTCCGAAATTTTTAACTTGATTGATATTATTAGGTTTTAGTGAATATTTAAGTATTATATTATTTGATTTAACAGTCTGTATTGTATTCGGTAGATATTCCTTGATAACTCTTTTTGGTATATTGGGAATTGGTAGTATATTCTTGAATTGGTTTTTGGTAGGGTTTAATTTTAGAAATTTAGCTTTTGCATTTCGTAAAGATTTGTTGTTATGATACCATCAGGATATTTTAATCTACGGAAGTTATTTTTAATAGTTTTAATTTCTTTATCCAGGTTATTCGGGCTGCAAATTTTATAGGCTCTAAGAAACAGGTTGCTCAAGACAGCTGATTTTATGGAAATATCATGACTCGAGAACCAATGGATGTAAGATGGATTTGCTGTAGGTTTTCTATAAATATCAAAACTTGGAGGTTGATCTATATTCCAGGTTATTAGTACATCTAAAAAATTAATAAACTTTACTCTACAACATGCTTACTTCAATTGTTCAATTTCAATATTCATTTGAAGATTATTAATAAAATTTAAGACTGTGTCGGTGTTTGTATTCCTCGGGATTAATGCAAAAATGTCATCGACATATCGTATCCAGATTATTGTAGGAAATTGTGGAAAAATATGATATTTTTCTAATAGCTCCATAAAAATGTTGCTGATAATTGGAGATAGTGATGAACCCATTGCTAGACCAGAAATCTGCTTAAAATATTTGTCTTGAAAATTGAAGTAAGCATGTTGTAGAGTAAGGTTTATTAATTTTTTAATGGTATCAAAGCTAGGTTGTAGTTGAATATTTTGTTCATTTATATGTCGTTCCAAGTTAAAAATTTCGGAATATACAAAATAAAATGCAAGAACTGTGAAAAAAGTTACATAGGAGAAACTAATAACTTTAAAATCAGGTTCGATCAACATAAATATTATCTAGACCACGATAAGCAACATTCATCATTAGTACGTCATAGGCAAAATTCTAACCACACTATTGCATCATAAAATTCACCATGTCATGTTCAAAAATATTACAAATACACAGCAGAAGAAAATAGTAGAGGTCGTTTTCCTTATTAAAACAGCCCAAACTAAATCTACAAAAAGGGCAGAAACTTACAATCCGACCTAACTACAAAACAAATATTTGAAGGAGTCAAAAGCGCTTGTAAACTTGATTGACAAGACTTAAAAAACAGAACGTCATCGTTGAAAAGATTTTTTGAAAAACTACCAAGTTGCCAGAAATGAAGATGGAATGGAGTAGCTAAATTCAGATAAACACCTATTCTCTGCCCTTCAGTCCTTGAAAATGTGAATCGAGTATGGATCACGAAAGTTCGGCATCCTCTTTTATTCTGTTGCTGTGATTTTAATTAAGTGTTATGTATTAATAAATATATTTTTACTTCCATTTTTGAAAAATATTACCTCAAGGGACTTTATCATCAATATATATCCATATGTGAATATATATATATATACAATATATTATATATATATATATATATATATATATATATATATATATATATATATATACTATATATAATATATATATATATATATATATAATAGTATATATATATATAGTATATATATATATAAGTATTCTTTTAGTTTCCTTTATTTTCCCCAAAGTATATATTAATATATATAATATATATATATATATATATATATATAATATATATATATATATATATATCATATATATATATATTATATATATAATATATATAAAAAGGAATTAAATGAAATAATATACCTTTATGACATAAATGCACATAAAATCATTTCCATTTAATTAACAATGAGTGACAAAGATTTTTTTCCAGGGCTGGCGGAGCCGGCAAATTGTTTTGTTCCGGCCTTCCGGACTCCGGGCTCCGGCTCCATTCATTTTAAAAATTTACCCGGCTCCGGACTCCGCTCCGCCTCCGCATTTTTAAATTATCCCGACTTCCGGCTCCCGCCTCCAGCATTTTTTAAATTGCTCGGCTCCGACACCGGCTCCGGCCCGGCATGTTTAAGAAGATTGTTCGAGCGTCCGCTCCGGCTCCTGGTTCGAGCTCGGCTCCGGCCTCCGACTCAGTTATAATTCCTTTTTCCAGTTTACAAAATATGAAATCATTAATTCTCATGTTACAAAATTTTTATGGTTTGACGAAATTGAATGTTTGTTAATGACATCTTTATTAACTTTAAATTAAAAACGTTATTTTAGTCAAATAAAGAATTATTAAGAAATTACCAGAAAAAGAATAATTCTCTTTCTTCCTAAATTTTAATACAATTCCTCTTCGAACGATGAGCTGCCTGTACATTTATGTATAATAATTTTACTAAATTTTTTTTTTTATTTTTTATTAAAAACGGAAAATTATATTTCAGTTTCAAATTAAAGTTTAAAATATTTCCTCTTTGAACTAATTGAGGCTGCCTGACGTATGTAAATAATTTTATAAAAAACATTTTTTTTTAAAAAAAA
>JABUQX010107643.1:60000-62632 GCA_015478945.1 Trachelipus rathkii
ATAACTGTTGTAACATTTGATTATAATTCATTTAATAAAAGCTGTTTTTCGTGCATTAATTGTTTTTTTTTTTTTTGCGACCCACCACGACCCCCGTGTGCTTACGCTTAGCGGCCCCCCGTTGGGGGTCGCGACCTTCCCGGTTGAGAAAACGCTGCCCTTAGGGTAAACCGCAAGATGGCAGGAGTCGGGGTCTCTCGGCCTCCCGGTGGACGAGGGGGGGACTTCGTCTCCCCCTGTCCCCCGTCGGCTCGAGCCCCCTAAATGGTGAAATTAAATTTTTTTTTTTAAATATTTCCGACGAATAAATGCAAAAAAAAAAAAAAAAAAAAAAAAGAAAAGAATAAATAAAAATAACTAATAAAAGCTTAATAAAATTGCAACGAAAATACATTATTTAAAACGTAATAAAAATTCAGTATATAAAGTCTTTTTTGAAAAGCGTTCCAGTTTGTAAAGCTTCTATATATAAATGTTTTAAAGAAAAGTTATATTTTATACCTCTGTATTTCTTATTTTATACCATTTTTCCTGCATAAAAAATTCTGGAGTAACATCAGATATAATGTCATATATATACATATATATATATATATTATATATATATATATATATATATATATATATATATATATATATATATATATATATATATATATATATATATATATATATATAAAATAAAAAAGATCGTCGTCGAATTAATCGCCAAACACGTAAACAATACTTTCGAACTTATACTTCGAATGTCAACTCCACAACTCCCCTTTCTTCAGTGTGGAAAGCTGGACAGAAAATATCTTCACCAGCAGTCCTTCTTTATGGGCCTGTTATAACCGATACGATCTCTGCTCCTGCAGCTGCTACAGATGAATTAGGTTATAGTTTTGCTAGCCATTCGAACTCTTTCCGCTATCCTGAAGACTTTCAAAAATTGAGACTTACAGCTTAACACTGCACCGCAAGACTTTTCAACAGCGAAAGGTGAAGATCATATTATAAACGTCTTTTTACACTTGCAGAGTATCAAACTTGCCACTGCTGGCCAAATAGCAAAGACAGAGGCCTTGCGCCCAGACTTAATTCCGTACATAATTCGGTTCCGTCATATTTACCCCTCTGCACCAGCGTTCTTGCTGGATCTGTATAACATAATCTGGATCGAATCCTCTTTTCCATCTATTTGAACTACAGGTTTTGTAATTCCTATTCCCAAACCTGGGAAAGATCCGAAGTTGGCGGACAACCAAACCCCAATTTCGCTGACCTGTCATACTTGTAATTTTATGAAGAAAATGAAATGTTTCAGGCCGTCTTCTCGTGTTCTGGAGAGTTGCGCCAGACATTTTCCAAACTTCCAGTATTTGGTTGTCCGCAAAAATCGTTCGACCGCGGAACCCTTGTAAAACTGAATCATGACATCCAGGAAGCCATCTCAACTGGTGGGATGGTTCTTGGAGTTTTTTTTTGACTTTGAAAAAGCTTATGACACAACGTGGAGAACTGGGATTCTCCTTAAACTCCACTTGCTCGGTTTCCGAGGACAGCTCCCTCTCTTTATTAAATGACTTCTGTTCAAGATAGATCATCCAAGTTCGGCTGGCTCTCTGGTTCTATCAGGCCACTGTTGCTTTGGTGAAGGCGCCTCCGCATGGCAGTGTTTCTAAGTTTATTACTATTTGCCAAGGATTTCAATGATAGTCGATACTTCATTCTCCCCCCTAGTTTATTTTTCTCTCTCATGTTGCATGACCTGTGGGTTATATATTGCCGGTGCCAGGTTGCCATTTCTTGGAAGGCAACTTTAACTAGCTATTAAGAATATTTCCCAATGGGGTAATTACCATGGCTTACATTTCTCACCCACCAAAACCTCAGCAGTACTATTTAGGGAAAAAGGGGGTCGACGAACCTGTCTCATTCCGCAGTTCACGGTGTATTTACTCGTGTTTACTGACGGCTCTAAAACAGGGGACAGTGTGGGTGCGTCTGCTGTCTTTCCTGACCGCAACCTCTCCTATACCCTGCCCCCTCATGCTTCATTTTTTATGGCATAATTAATAGCTATAATGATTGCCCTTTCCCAAATTCTATTTCTTAACCAAGACCAGCCTTATTTTATTTTCAGCTTCGCTTAGCGCCCTCCAGGCGCTTAAAGCCGCCTATTCTAAAAACACAATGATATCCGCTGAACAACAGAATCTTCGGCTGATCCACTCTCGTAAGAAACAATCATACTATATTGAACCCCCCTCTCGTAGGGGTAACTGGCAATAAATCGCTGAGACAAATGGGCCGCCTCTTCTTTTTGGAGCTGTTCTAGGTACCTCCCGAATGCCATTCGACAAGGTCACCTCCCATTAGCTGATTATTGTCCTGTTCTCCGACAAGGCTTCCGATCTTATTGGCAAGAGTGCTGGACGAGTGATCAGCGAGGGGCGGAACTTAGAAATATAAAGCCGAACATTGGTGAGTGGTCTTCCTCTCACCGACGAAAAGCGCTTGCAATAGGTGATACTTGCATGCCTTCGTACTGGCCACACAAATATCCTCCACAGCCATAATGTCACGGACCCTCCTTCCAATCAGTAAAGTTTTCCATCGCGCTATACCCCGCAATCATCTCTCTCTT
>JABUQX010107644.1:5000-22500 GCA_015478945.1 Trachelipus rathkii
AACATTTTTTTGTTTTATGTTTAATGATATGTTGTTTATATATTTCAACCAGGAAAGAGAGACGAGAGAACGTCGAAAGAGATAGCGCAAAGTTGGACAGGTGTTTTTTAGAGAGGGAATTTTGTAGAAGTTGAGTTTTTAAAGAATTAAATTTCAGGTTTGAGAAAACGACCCCATCCCGAAACTTCATTATCCCGCATGTATCTATGCGAGAATAGTTAATCGGAAATTAGTTAGCGAGAGCAAACATTGTAAGCAAGGAGAGGAGAGCTAGAATGAAAAATTGAGTGTGAAGAATGAAGGGTCGAGTTTATCGGAAATATAAATTCTTAGTGGACCTATTGAGCCTTAGAAATTTGTGCTACGGTTGAGTTAAGATGCAGTTAAGTAATATAATGTAAGAAGTGAAAGGTGTAGGAATGATAACGACATGCACTAAGAAAACCTAAGGATATAACTGATCATCATGACAGATGTACGAGAAAGAGTAGATTAGGACATCGTTTAACACATTGTTTCTGGATTTTGAGCGTATTGTAAGAGAAAGCTAGACATAAGTAAGCAAAGAGAAGAAGAAACCCAAAGGAAGGGAGCTTTGGAGAGCAGTGACGCGTCGAGAGAACCGTCAAATGCTTTGGATATGTCAAGCGCCACAATGCAGTCTCCCCGTAGTTCTAAGGGCGGAAAACCCATAAATCAGTTTACAGATGTTGGTAAAAGGATATTCAGTCAGTAAGATCTCTCTGAATTCGCCGAAAAGACGTTCCTGCGATCGGTCAAAAGAATGTGAATTTCGTAGACCTTAGATGATTTCTTACAGATACACTCTGACAGAGATTGTAAGTAGATATCATATTAGATTTGAAGTTAGAATAACATTGTGATGAACTAGCTCATAGGGGTCGATCTAGTTTAGAAAGGGATCAATGTAAAGTCGCTCCGGAATATGTTCTTGGAGAGATGCTGCTGACTATTTTGTGACGGGCTCTCACATACAATGGGCAGATTGGGAAAGATGTTTAGTTAGGTCATTATTGAAGACATAGAGTAATATGTAGTCTAAAGCGATTTGGGATAGATGTGTAACCCATAGCTAGACCTTCACTAACGATAGCACTTCCATCAAATAATCATCGGGAGAGGAATGAACTCACTCGTGGCACCGACACATTACCATAAAACGATATCATACAATTGCCTATGTATGTTCAAGGAGTCCATAAAGAACATCAGCTCGCAATATGGTAAATCACAAGGCCACCAATTGTGTAATAAAGTTGACATTACCTTGCGGATCAGAAGAGGAAGAGGAAAGAGTGAAAATGCCAGAATCAAATCGCACTAGCGGTTGAGTCTAGAAGAGAAGGATAAGGAGAACAATAGAGATATATGATGCACTAATGAATCATCAATTGAGAAGAATTATTAGGTTAACAAAGGCATACACAGAAGCGAATAAAGAGAAAGGTTCAAGATTTACAGAAGTTCGCCTTAATGACGATAGTATTTTGGCACAATTTAAGGTTTCATCCAGGGAAGCACTCATATTCTACACGAGTCAGGATGATGCTCATTTGAGATAGATATACGGGCAGATAAGGTACCATTTCTGGCTGTACGTGTTGACTAGAAATTACGCAGATTTATGCTCGGTACGTCAGAGTATCCCATAAGCAAATGCAGAATTGCTAGCATGAAGTTGAAAATCTAGGCACAGAGTGATTACAGAGAATGAGAAGTTCCCTACCCTGATCGGACACGGACATGATTACTCTAGCCTCTGGACACATGGGGCATGTCAGCGACGCAGAACGATATAGCAAGAATCCGAAACTTAAGTAGATATCATCGCGCGACGAATGAGACAAGATGGTATAAGATCGACAAAAGGAACGAATTCTGCTCCAATCCAACAAGCAAAATCACACATTATATTTTCTTACAAGCTCAGGAAGATTTTGGGGTGATTATTCAGCATACAACAGACGGAATTGATCCGCGCTTATGTAAACTGCCACGGTGCACCGGAGTCCCTTTCGGAGTTAAAGGAAGGTCCACTATTACGAGAGTTCAAGGAGTGGTAGACTGCTAGAAATTATAAAACGACTCAAGGACGAACACTCATTCGGATTCTTATACGATCAAATTGCTACAAGAAATATATCGAGGATAGGGCAAAAGGGATGGAAGGCGTATGGACGAAGTCTACTTATACAATCATTTACATTTTTTATATGTACGAGTTAAGAAGTTTGTTGATATGGTCTTATGTTATTTACCATATTATGCGCATTGCTGAAAGTTTATATAGATATATAATTGTTAAAATTATTATAATGATTAATTTATTTATAATTCTTACATTAAAATATAATAGAGTAATATACTTATAAAAATGTACCTCAATCAGTAAATAAGAGGACTCGAATAAAAGCTTGGAATAATCAATTTATTTACTAGAAGGGTAAATATTTTTGGTTATTTATTAAGATTTAAGTCCTGATGAAAAATTAAATTTAGAGTAAATATAGTTATAGTATAAAGCGTTTAGCTCATACTGTTCATTCTTCCCTTTCAGTCAAAAATTAAATTTATTCAAACGATGATTTTCTGTACAATTTTTTTTTTTATCATATATAACATATTTATTATTATTTATATTTATAATTATTAACATTATATTATATTATATTTAATATAATATATTATTATTATTATTAATTATTATTATATATTATATTATATTATATTATTATATTATTTAATTATAATTTAATTATATTATTATTTATATTATATTTATTTATATTAATTATATTATTTAATATTTATATTATTCTAATTTAAATTAATTATTATATATTAATATTTTATTTATTTTAAAATAATATATTTATTTATTAATTAAATATTTATTTTTTATAAAATATAAAGAAATGTTTAAATATTATGTTCTTATTATTAATATGATATATATATATTATATATTTAATTATTTAGTTATTTATGCTATAATATTTATTATATTTATATTATTATATATAATAATTATTATATAATTATTATTTGTGATGGATAACTTAACCTTTAAGGTACATTAATTCCAAACATATTTGCTTTCTTCTGTATGATTAACGCGCTCTTACTTTCTTTTAAGTATTCATATTTCGAAAATATTAGTATATAGGGAGTATAACATGTACTGGTTACTATATTATTTATATTTTTATGTTTGAAAGTCGTTTTATGGTGCAGAAATAGATCTTGGTTACTCTTTTACGATACTTAGTTATCAGCTCGGTATCATTATTCTGATACATCGATTTACATTTTTCAATATATGGTGGAAAATAAATACTAGAAGTTCAGGGAGGATGTTATTTCAATTAAACATAAGTCCTAAATAAAAAATATAATTTCATATATATATATTTTCATTATAGAATTTTCATAATTATATATGTATAGATATTCATGTTGCTATTTCTTTAATTTTCTTATATAGATCAAAAATATATAGATATAAAGTATAAAAAAAAATATAAATAGGATATTAAATATTTTAATTTCAAATAATATATTTGGATAATAAATAATTAATTATATTAATACAAAATATTATTAAAATAATTATCTGGTGGATGGATTTACCTAATGGATTATTTACTTTGGGAAATTTTTGCATACAAGTATTAATATATATTGGTTTATATATTTTTAATTACTATTAAAATAAAATAATAACTTGCTTAATTATTGTTATATATTTATATATATAGGTATTCTACTTAATATATATATATATATCTATATATATTACTATTATATAGTATTTTATCTATATATATATACCATATATGAGGCAAATAATTAATTATATGTGAGTTTATTTAGTTAACCTCTGTAAAGTATAATATATTAATATATAATATATTATATATATTAATAATATATAATATTTTATATAATATATATATATAATATATACTATATATATATTATATATATATATATAATTATACTAAATATTATATAATATATATATATTTATATAATATAATATATAATAATAATATATACAATATATATAAGTATTATATATTTATTATATATATATATATTATATTAATTAATAAGTATTATACCATGTATAATAATAATAATATATAATAATAAATTATATTATCTTATAAATTATTATTTTTATATTTTTTTATCTATTTATTAATACAATTAATTTTTTATGTAATTTTATCTTATTAATGATTATTAAAATATAATATTATATACATTATTATTACTTATAGCATATAATATTTATTATTAAAATAATTATTATTCATATAATTTTACATATTATGATCATTTATTTAATCAATATACAAAGTTTATTGTATATTTTTTATTATTATTTATTACTAAAATATTATCATTGAATTTATTTTATGAAAATTTCCTTAATAAGAATCTAGAGAACAATTAATTTACAGAAAGAAAGATATATTTATTATTATAGGTATATATTCTATACCTAGAACGGTTTTACGTCTTTTATACTTGTCGAAATGGTCTATCAAGATATCATATTTCTTGTAAATTAATTATAGTCCTTAAACTGATATAAATATTATATATAATTAATTAAATCTAATTTATGTTGATATATTGATTGACAGATCAAAAAATATTTAACTATTACTTCATCAAGGTTCTGGTCTAGCTAGTGTTTTGATTTAAGATATATAAAGCCTACCTGATAATATTATTTAAGTATATCTGGACTTATCACAACTCGATTCCAGTTATATAGATATTGTAAGGTTTAGAATATTATCTAATATTATATTTTAGAGCTTGTGTATATTTATACCGTGTATTGAATATGGTTTCAATATATATAAGTAGAGATAGTTGACTTGAGACTGTAGCGTATTATGATGATATGTCTATGCTCACTACTGTCTTGATAAAAGATCATATTGGTTATTAGTCGTGTTACACATATATATATAGTATCACGTTAGACAGTTCACTTAGAACTTCACGTGAGAGCATATATTAATTGGTACAGCAACATGATGGTTTGTATGTCAAAGATCTCTTTTGTGGCAAGAGATGAATAACAGTATTTGGACCCTATGGTAATATATAGTCGATACTTTAATTTTTGAGTGTCTTTAGATTATTTAGAGGTGAGATAGTTCAAAATATTTACGAAAGTGAGCACTTTCTATCTTCTTTATTATAAGAAATAGTAAATAGTACATGTAAAGAAGTTTTATGAATAATAATAGATAATATTGAAATTTCTGATTAATTTTATTTTACTTTCTTATTATATATATAATATATATATAATTTATTTGTAAATTAGTTTATATTTAAATATAATTTTTCAACTTATGAATAATTGGCGTAGAACGATCAGAGGTATAATTTCCTGAGTATAGATTGTGCAATTTATCTATTATAAATGTGTGCGAAATTACTTTCAAATAAAATGCTAATAATGTTATATCTACACAATTTACAGAGGTAGGTAGAGTATGACTCTGTTAGACTAAATAATTTTATTTAAGTAGATATATCTTTGGCGTATTAGGTTCGAAAAAGTAAGTCCGTAATTCGACATGGAGAGTGGATTAACAACCGGTTTTCCGAATGATATACACATAGAATACATGAAGGTTTGTAGTTGGATCACGACTGCTGAATAAACGGTTGCATTCTAACGTGCAGGTCAGATTCAGTGTGTTAGATTGTGTCATGACGTTGGCACGGATCTTGTCTTATACCTGTGATTTGTTATTGGTTGGGGGTCATCATATTTAACAACGATATGACAGTTGTTTTCCTGCAATCACATACACGATGAGGCAAGATTGATTTCATTAGCATAGTATAGATGTCAGCTGGGGAGGGTTGAGTTTAACTCAAACTCATGTTCTAGTGATTGTAGTAGAAGTTTGTCGAGAGAAAAGCTCTCAGAATGGGAGAGATATCACACCGTCATATTACTCACACATAACTAAACATGAAACAGGGACATATACAGGAGTAGTTTATTGTTGTTAGATATATACATGATTTATAAATGTGTTGGGCCTATCTTTCGGATATGCCCAGGCTGTGAACTATTGGCAACCTATTAAAATTTGTACATTGAACTTTTCGATAGTTACAATTTTGACACACACTACTCTGCTTAGGGGATTGGATATTTTTCAGATATATATTTGTGGATTGATATATCAAAACAAGTTAACACAGTACTGCAGCAGGTTTGACAAATGCTTAATTTAAATGGAGACTTGCGTTTTTTTATCGCTGGGGCCAACAGATATGATCTATTAGCTAACTAGCTATTATAATTTTTATTTAACAATCCGATTCTAATTAAATCATATGCTAATTTAATATTTGTATACAACACCATGAGAACTGACGGATATTAGGTGATAGTATTATATATATATATATATATTGTCAGTTATTATATATATATCTTTTAGAAGTAGCTAAAAGAATGTATTACCCACTTTAGAAGCTATCGGAGGTGTATTATAGAACGAGTAGTAATCGATCGTTATATGGTAATTACCGCTATAATTATATTCCACTATAAATATTGTACTAAGATTAATATGTTATCATTAAACAGGTATTTTTATCTACAGTATATATATTAAGGTTATACTAAGATACAAATCTATCTATCATCTCTATTACCAACCCAAGTCAACCTCCTACTAACACTTCACGTTAATATACCCACTTGACTTATGGAGTTTGCTTTACTTATTAGTTTATCATAGACTATTCAGGACAACACTCAACATACCTATACTTACTGGCAGACATAGGAACGGATCCGGTGCTATCTAACATATGTAATTCATATATACATTTATTTCATTACAGATGCACAACTTATTGTTTGCTAGCGGTCCTGGCATACCCGTAGCTTAATCCTTGGTAACTGATTGGTATTGTAGTTCTGTAAAGTCTTCCAAATGTGTTTACATGTTTGATCAATATTATAACTTGATCACGGTGCAAGTTATCCGTAATTTTTTTTAGTGGATTAACTGGAGAGAGCAGGTTTTAATACTACATTATTTATTTAGTTGACACGATTATTATATGGGTTGGATGAAATTTTAATAATAATACTTAAATATACTATTATATATATTATATTATTATCTAGGAACGAGGAAACACGCATTCCCTACACGCACGCGACATCAGGTAGTTGTTAACTCCATAAATGTGTTGAGTGTGTTACTGTACTAGATATAATATTTAACTGATCGGCGTCACGGACTTATTTACCATATGAAATCACTAGATATTAGCTGAATGAAATAAATGAATTTTCTGGACACTTAACTTATTGTCAGTTTATTACCCTTCCTCGTGAATGTACCATTATCAGTATTTAAACAGTACAAATTTAAATTTGTATTCTACCTACTTTATTAATGACATGATAGGTGCCCAGTATCACAATTAATATCTAATCAAGGGCATGTGCAACTAATCAAAACCTTTTAATCTGAAACATCAATTATAAACTTCGAGATAGGAATGGTAAAAATAAGGAACATTGGGTGATCTATATTTGACACGATGGTACCATATACTATTACTAGATCACCGGACCTTATCTATATATACATACTGGAGTATATTTTAACCTTATGGATTGGGGCTGACCTTTGATAAGTAAATTTCAGGTATTTGATTCTTAACGTAGTATTTATGTGGAGTACATCAATATTTTATATTATATATGATTATATATTATTTATCGATAGCATCAGTTAATTACCTCTAAGTCGAATCACTCACGCTTGTGCCGATATAAAGTCGACTCTTAGAAAATATCACTATTTGGCAACATGTAATTATTATAAGGTGGAATCAGATTAACGGCTAACTTAGGGTATATTGGAATAAGTAAAGACAGATCACATTATTATTAGCAGCACCGCGTTTAAATTATATGTATATTTATACATTGCATAATACGTAATGAAGAACTGTATACTTATTCACAATAAAATCAGTAATTAGGTACTACTAAGGAATAAGGATTTTATTTTTGACCTAAGCAATTTGAGCACATAATCGTTTCCATTTTATTAAATAGATTAATTGAGTAAACTGGTTAATAAATCGAATAGTTTGGTTATACGTTAGAAGTTATATAATATTCATTATATTTATCTGTTATATTAAATCTTATAATGCGTCTTAATTATTCCGCATGTAATCATAAACTAAGTATAATACTAAAGGCTCGCACTAATATATTAGATTCGATACGCTTGTACTCACTGAGGGGTTTTTCTGCAGGATATCTCCATCTCAAGAGTTGTTTTACTATTAGGTACATATACACTCACTTGTTCTTGCGCTTGTTTTGTAGTATAGAGATGAGTAAGATATAAGAGCGTTTGTACTTCAGCTGCTTGTTTCGACCTAGTATCTCGAGAGGTACTACATAAACCTGGCTCGGGATATAATCGGAAGAGTGCACGGTTTCGTGCTATGACACATTCTAAATAATTTTTGCATAAAACAATTTAATTATCGGAACAACACGGTTTTATTGAAAATTCTAAGGTTCATAGAGCAATTCGCATAACAGAGAACTCTTTAATTCCTCAAGTTTCTAAATAATTGAAATAATTACGGAACTATTCCGTTGTTGCAGCATTTAAGCTGAGACCACACACACACACATACAAACGCACACACACACACCCCCACCCACAACAACAGACACAACACACACACACAACCGAACTCAAGATATATTATAAATATATATAGTATACTATATATATATATATATTTATATATATATTATATATATATATTATATATATATATATATATATATATATATAGTCTATATCTATGTATTTTTTATATATTATATGAGAGAGACCTGTTGTGTTATAGGAAGATGGGGTCATTTTCTGAATTTAAAAAAAATATTTGCGTAGGCATTTCGGTATGCATCGTAATCGCGCAGTTCCCTCAATTAATTCGATTAAGTTGTGGGTTGAAAACTTTGAGAACATTGGAGAAACTTCACACAAGAGAGAGGTGGTAGTCAGAGAAGCGTGCGTACTCTCGCGAATATCGAGCATGTGAGAGCTGCTGTGGGAAGAAGCCCTAGGAGATCGGCACGGCGACAAAGAGTTTCACTCGGAATTTCAGACAGAACAGTCAGACGGATTTTATGGTTTGATCTTCATTATCACCCTTATAAATTTCAAGTGGTTCATGCCATCAATAAAAAAGATGTTGTTGCCCGACGGGTTTTTTGTGAAGAGGAAATGGCTGAAGATAATGCGGATATTGTTCACAACCAATGGATGACTGATGAAGCGCATTTTCATCTGTCCGGTTATTTAAACAAGCATAATTTCTGGTACTGGAGTTCCAGCAACCCTCAACAACTCCATCAAAAACTCTTCATTCGGCTAAGGTTACGGTTTGGTGCGCGACCTCCTCAAAAGGAATAATAGGCCCTGTTTTTTTGAAGATGAGCTGGGATGAACAGTAACTGTTAATTCTGTGCGGTATTCAGAAATGTTGCGCACGTTTTTCATTCCTCAGCTTCAACATTATCAGATCAACGATGAAACGTTATTCCAACAAGATGGGGCCACAAACCATTCCACTCGGAGAAACATGGATATTCTCAACAACGTGTTTCCAAACAGGGTGATATCACGGAATGGTCACATTCCCCTTGCGACCCGCAGAGACATGTGGTTCCAACATGATGGCGCTCCAGTGCACTTCAGCCACTAAGTACGGGCGCATCTGAACAGGGTCTACACTGACAAATGGATAGGGAGAGGGGGACCTGTTGCGTGGCCTGCAAGATCGCCCGACCTCACGCCCATAGATTATTTTCTTTGGGGGGCATGTGAAGAGTGTTGTGTACATTAACCCAGTCAACACAAGAGAGGAACTGATTCAGCGAATATTTACTGCGTTTGATCAAATCAAACACAGTGAAGGCATGTTCGGTAGAGTCCGACCTCCAATGGCACGGCGATGTAACGAATGTAATCAGGTACAGCGCAGACATTTTGAACACCTCCTTTAATTTTCCCCAGTAAAATGATTTCATAACAAGCTACCATTGTTTGCTTTACAACCTCGCGTCAAAACACATACGTTGTTTAACAAAATATCCTTATTGTTACCTCTATCGACCTTTTGAGTACACAGATGTACGCACGCACACATACATAACATTAGAATACCAAAATCTCCGGTTACGAATTAACGACGCGTCAAACACCATCACGTGGTTTACATTACATCATCCGTAACTTTGAAACGAAGCGTCATACAACATAGCTTATTTAACAATAAATGTTCCTTATCGTTAGCTCTATTAGCCCTCCGAGTTTGTCGCAGAGGTTTTTAATCACCCCTGTATACAGCAGCATAGATAGCAGTTATAAGTAATAGCAGGCAGTTAGCTGGCGCAGCAGTGCTGGAGTTGCTGCTACAGTTGCTGCTGGCTAAGGTTGCTGGGCTGGCTATGGCTACTACATATACATGGCTACATGAAGGCTGGTGCTGAGCGAGCTACTAAGGCTGGTTGCTGCTGCTGCTAATATACTATATATATGTGAGCACTGCTAATGAAAAAATTTAACTTCGTTAACATTTAATCGTTAACTGAAATTTTTAACAGCTTTAATCAATAAAACGTTTATTCGGGAAAAATATAACAGAAGTTAACGATAAACATTATATATATGATATATTGGATAGCTAAGGGTTGCTGGCAAGGGGCAAGAAGAAGAAGCAGGCAGCATACAGCTGGTGCTGCAGCTGCTGGCTAGCTGCTGGCTGCTGCTGGCTACTAGCTGGCTGCCAAGGCTGGCTGCTGGCTAGCTGCTACATGCTGGCTGGCTACAAGGCATGGCTACATATATATATAGGTTCCTATCCTTTTTATGGTGCAGATAAATATGTGCTTTTTTTTGTTTTTGGTTTCATATATTGTTATTATATGATACTAACAATTAATTTCAGTTTGAATAAACATGATCAAAAAATTTTAAATAATAAAAAAATGTAATAATTTAATAATATCGTTCTTTTTTACGAATCCCACGTTTGGCAGCGCCCGAGACAAAGCTACTCTCGGGATATTTTCTGAAGAGCAAAAATCGTTCCTCTAAAAATAGAAACAGTGTTGCGACTTACGACAAAGTTGATTCATGTAGGTTAGGTCGAAATTTCCTGCATCGTCTATAAATATAGGCTAGGTTGCGTTTTACTGCATCGCCGATCAATATAGGTTAGGTTGCGTTTTACCGCCCTCTAAATTCAGTTTATGATATGTTTTGTTATATATACACAAAATCTATATATGAAAACATTAACCAATACGGAACGTATTTTACCCAAAATAATTGAATAGTTAACCTGCTAAATAAAATACCTGCTAAATAAAATACCTGCATACATCGATTTTTATTTTGCAACTATACTAACCAATATCCGAGTCCTTAGTACATAAAAGAAGTTCCAAAGGGTCTTCTACATAAATAACGTTTACAGTACACAACCACAACAGTCAACTACCAATAAAGTTTTAATTTTCTATTTATTTTAAGCTATTTTTATATCTGACACCATAAAATATAAAATAAAATTTCTCAAATTATTCACAAAACTATTCAACATAATTTTATAGTGTTATAACTTAAATATTAGTTATAACAACCTGAGTCAAACCATTCCAAACCTTAATTAGGTTTTAAAACATTTTCACCTTTTAAAAATAGCATAACATAAATGCAATCCATCGCGGTTGATGCATTCCTGCAAGCGCCTCCTGAAATTCTCCATCACTCTCAATTTCTTGGCGGATATTTGTTTTGAGTTGTTGAAGTGTAGCAGGTCGGTGGTGTTCGTACACTTTATTCTTGAGGTAGCCCCACAAGAAATAATCGCATGCTGTAAGGTCCGGTGAGCGAGGAGGCCAAGGAATGTGTCCATTCCGTGATATACCCTGTTTGGAAACACGTTGTTGAGAATATCCATGTTTCTCCGAGCGGAGTGATTTGTGGCCCCATCTTGTTGGAATAACGTTTCATCGTTGATCTGATAATGTTGAAGCTGAGGAATGAAAAACGTGCGCAACATTTCTGAATACCGCACAGAATTAACAGTTACTGTTCATCCCAGCTCATCTTCAAAAAAACAGGGCCTATTATTCCTTTTGAGGAGGTCGCGCACCAAACCGTAACCTTAGCCGAATGAAGAGTTTTTGATGGAGTTGTTGAGAGTTGCTGGAACTCCAGTACCAGAAATTATGCTTGTTTAAATAACCGGACAGATGAAAATGCGCTTCATCAGTCATCCATAGGTTGTGAACAATATCCGCATTATCTTCAGCCATTTCCTCTTCACAAAAAACCCGTCGGGCAACAACATCTTTTTTATTGATGGCATGAACCACTTGAAATTTATAAGGGTGATAATGAAGATCAAACCATAAAATCCGTCTGACTGTTCTGTCTGAAATTCCGAGTGAAACTCTTTGTCGCCGTGCCGATCTCCTAGGGCTTCTTCCCACAGCAGCTCTCACATGCTCGATATTCGCGAGAGTACGCACGCTTCTCTGACTACCACCTCTCTCTTGTGTGTAGTTTCTCCAATGTTCTCAAAGTTTTCAACCCACAACTTAATCGAATTAATTGAGGGAACTGCGCGATTACGATGCATACCGAAATGCCTACGAAAATTACGCTGAGCGGCTCTATACGAGCCGGTTTGGTAAAATTGCTTCACGGCGAACACACGTTGTTGTTTCGACCACTGATTCATGGTAACTGAAACGCTATGAGCTACATAACACAACGGTGACCTTGCCAACTGGCTCCCCAATCTCCTCCCTCGGTCCCAGAATCCCTCTCTCAAAAACACGGATCGATTCTGCCGGACCCCCATATATAGCATACAGCAGCATAGCATATTGGCTAGCAAGAAGTAGCGCTGGCTGAAGGCTGCTGGCTGGCTGCTGCTGCTGGCTGCTGGCAGCTGTGCTGGCTAGCAGCGTAGCTGGCATAGCTAGCAGCAAAGGCTACATGGGCTGCTGCTGGCGCATACAGCAAACAGCAAGATACAGCTACAGCAGCTGGGTTGCTGGCAGCTGGCTAGTTGCTGCTGCTGGTTATTGGTGCTATACAGCAGCAAAGCAGCGTTGGAAGAAGAAGAAGCAGCTACTGGCTGCTGGCTGGCTGCTGGCTGGTTGCTGCCATATATATACATACTGGCCAAGCTGCTGTTGCTGCGCTGCTGGCTACAAACATATGGCTGGCCAAGGGCTGCTACTGGTTGCTGCTGGCTGCTGGCTGGTTACGCTGGGTTGCGGCTGGGCTACGCGCTGGCTGCTGGCTACATGGCTACTACGCTGCTACATTGTTACTGCTGGCATGCTACAGCAGTGCTAGTTATTGCCATGCTGTTACAGCATGGGAGCAACATATATTACTGGTTGTTGTTAGCATAGCATAAGAAGAAGAAGGCTAGCAGGCTGGCTGGTGCTGCTATATGGCTACATACTACTGCTGGCTGGCTGCTGCTGGCTGCAGCAGCTGTAAAGCTGGCTGAGCAGCTGAAGGCTGCTGGCTGGGCTGGCTAAGGCTATTAAGCATATACTAATATATTATAGCGGCCAGGATGCAGAGGCCCCAAGTCTCATAAGCAACATGCAGACAATTACCTCGTTTATTGTATATACACAATAAAGAATATTGAATTATTATGAAAAGCAAGGTACTGAACATTCATAGGTCAATAGTTCACAGACGGTGCTGAAAATGTTCACCTTTAACCTGGATACACAACTCAGCACAATTGTACATGTTTCTGGAAACGTTTGCCAATTCTTGTGGTGTGATTTCCGCAATCCCATTGTGAATGTTTGTTTTCAACTCCTCAATTGTATGCAGGTTGTTTCTGTAGACCTTCCCCTTTAAATTACCCCACAAATAAAAATCACAAGTAGACAGATCGGGCGATCTTGGACCCATAAACCTGCGGAAACTGTACGTTAGTCTCCAAAAACTTCATGGACACATGTCATTGAAAACCGTGAAGTCAGTGAATAGGATCCATTCACCGACTATTTACAAAGAGTCTATCGTAAAGTCTTTAGTTGACAGAGCATACAACCTATGTTCAACTTGGAAAACTTTTGATGAAGAAATTTGCCGTTTTAAGTAAAATTTAATTAACTGTGATCATCCACAATATTCAGTTGAAAATTTATTTAATAAAACCATTACAAAATTATATAATAAAGAAAGTAAAAATAATCAGAAAAATTCGATAAATTTCTTATTCAAAACTTCTCATGCTATTTACTTCTATAATAAAGAAGAGAAGTGCCTTCGTAATATTTTGAACTCTCACCTCAAAACTAAAGACACCTCAAAAATTAAAGTCAGACTATACCATAGGTCCAAATAACTGTCATCTTCCTTTAGCACAAGAGATGCTTTGACATACAACCATCATGTTGTGTACCAATTTAACTGCTCTGAGTCAGACTGTACGTTGACATATATTGGTTACACGACGAATAGATTGTCAGACAGGGCATATCAACATCGCTACAGTCCCAGCAACATCTTTGAACATTTCAACACGGAACATAATCTCAATCAACTATTAGTAATATTTCTAAATACTTCACAATATTATACGGATCGTGTGAAGTCCAGAAACTTAAAATTGCGGAGGCTTTCTACATCAAAACACGCAGACCAGACCTTAACATAAAATTTAATGTATTATCTGTCAGACTCAATATCATTTGATTTAATTATTATATATCAATTTAAGACTCATTCACTTACAAGAAATAATCCTCTGAAGATATCTCAAGTATAAAGACGAAACGCTTCGGGAAATCCAAATAAATATATCTTCTTCTGTAAATTATTTTCAAAGATTATTTTAAGGAAATTAGATTATGTACATAAATAAATATTTAGAACATTGGAAATAAAATCAAAAACTTTTATTATAATAATAATAATAATAATAATAATAATAATAATAATAATAATAATAATAATAATAATAATAATAATAATAATAATAATAATAATAATAATAATTATACACGTTTTTCAAAGGTAAATGAAAACTTTGGACAAAGAGATGGATAAGGGTTTAGTGATAAACAAATAAATAAATAAATAAATATTCTAATAAATAAATATTCTAATCAAATATATACTGGTCTGCGACATTTTTGCTGTCAAGGTTTTTTCAAGTAATTTTTATGTATTTTAATGCGCTGAATTTGAATCTATTTTGTTTTTTGAGATTCAGATCAATTTTTTTTCTACGACCTTTTTTAAAAAAAAAAAAAAAAGTAGACACTTTGCTAGTTTTATTATTTTTTATGAAATATATTCATTACAGTTAGAGAAATATCATTGCCATTGATATTATGACATATTTAGAGTATTATTTAAGATCATTTATGTAGTATGCAACAATCTTGATGGATTGCATCATCTTATTACATCATGGTATAGTATCATATCTGGTAATTGGAGCACTTTTTGATGTAGCTTGATATCACCTCTATGTTTGTATATAAGAAGCTGATTTTCCTGTGCGAAACAAAGCAATGCTTGTAAAATTAACATTAGGTATCATATTTACAATCCTAAGTGTCAGTGATATAGTTGTAATCAAGTGAATTTATATGGCAAGAGGCAGCAGCAGAGCAAGGCAGCGTTAAGCAGCGTTAAGGAGCAAGGTTAAGGCTATAAGTTGCTGATAAGCAGCAGCAAAGGATATATATGAGGCAGCAGCAGCAGCAGCATATATTATATATATATATTTCCACAGGAATTTAAAATTGAATCGAAAATGTAAAAATAATACCAATAGGATTTGTTTTATATGTGGACAAGTAATATTGCCTGGACAGCAATCCAAAATAACGTCATTTGTGAAGGCAAGCTACCATGCCTATTTTAAAATGAAATTAGATGATCAAGATAAGAAATTTGCTCTACATTTCTGTTGCAAGACATGTGTTGAAAATCTAAGGGGATGGAGTAAGGCAAAATTAATTCACTACCTTTTGGTATACCGATGCAGTGGCGAGAAGAAACTGATCATGTGACAGATTGTTATTTTTGCCTCACTGACTTAGTTGGTAAGAATTTTATTACATATGTCATTTTACTAATTTTTTAATCATTTAATATGTAGATCACATGAGTACGTCTCACTGCATGAGTTTTAATGTTTAGTAATTCCATTCAAGGAGTTAGCAGAAAAAACAAGCATCATGTTGTTTATCCTGATCTTCCTTCTGCCAGACGCCCAGTTCCTCATGGCCTAGAGGTACCCATACTTAAACGACCAGCTAATCTGGATAATTTCGAAGAGAACGATCAGGAATTTGAAGAAATAGACACGTCTTCATCATATATCGCTTCAAATTCAGAATTGGAACAGCCTAATCCTTTAAATCAAGCACAACTGAACGATTTGACCAGAGATTTGGGTCTATCAAAAGAGTCAGCCCAGGTACTTGGTTCAAGACTTTATGAAAATACGTTACTGGCTCCAGGGACAACATATTACTGGTACCGTAGTATAGAGGAAGAGTTTTGAAAAATTTTCGCCGTTCACGAAAATATATGCTTGTATATTGCATAAATATCAGTGGATTAATAGCTTTAGGGTTGCCATATAAACCAAAAGAATGGAGACTTTTTATTGACTATTCAGCAAGAAGTTTAAAGGCTGTCCTCTTACATATTGGAAATAAAGCAGCATCTGCTCCAGTTGCACACTCTGTTCAATTAAAGGAGAACTACGAAACTATGAAGAGTTTACTTGATGCTCTCAAGTACAATCTTCATAAATGGAAGATATGTAGAGATCTAAAGTAAGAAATACATTAGTGATTTTTTTGGAAAGAAAATAATTTTTTAATAGAACAATTTATAGTTGCTTAATTTAGATATACTCACCTTACTTATGTTATTCTAAATTTGTAATACGTTGCACTTAAAAGTTAAAAAGAGTATATAGTATATACTATATATAGTATAATATTTTGTACAGATTTCATATTTACATTAAATTTGTTACATTCCTTGAAATTTTATATTAATAAAAATTTTCTTTTTATTTCAGGCTGTCTTTAATACTTGGAAAGCAAGAAGGCTACACGAAATATCACTGCTTCCTCTGTTTATGGGATAGCAGAACCGATGAACAGCACTATTGCCGACAAGAATGGTCATCTCGACAGTCCTTTGATCCTGGTTCCCATAATGTCAAATATAAACCTATCGTCAACCGTAATAAAATTTTACTTCCACCACTTCATATAAAATTGGGATTAATGAGAAGTTTTATAAGGGCATTAAAGAAAGACAGTCAAGCATTTCTTTTTTGGCAA
>JABUQX010107644.1:27500-30078 GCA_015478945.1 Trachelipus rathkii
AGCATATATATATATATATATATATATATATATATATATATATATATATATATATATATATATATATATATATATATATATACTATTATATATATAGCATATATATATATATATATATGATAAAGATCTGATCGTCAGTTGAAGATGGACGTATTAAAAAATAGAAAGAAGAAAATAAAGAGAAGAAACCGAAGACACCAGAGAAGAAGCCTGAAGATTGAAAGATGGAAAAGCTTCAGCTAAAGCTTGAGTAATCTCAGGATTAGAAAAAGAGAATGTTTTGACAGTGGTCCTGGCCAGATTATTATTGAAACAAAATTTAACAAATGCACAACAATAAAAACTTTAGTGAAAGAAACATCAATTTATATTTGATAAAATTTTGTTGTGGAAAGGGATATCATATTTTGTTGGGCGTAAAGTCAATTTATAGCGTTTCTCTGTGGGCCGCCACAAACCTGAACGGATTTTGACACCATATAAACACAAATGGCTTGCCTTCTGAAAGCTGTTTTCTGAAGCAGATCGTAGTCGTTCTTTTTTCAGAATTTTCAATTTTAATTTGATAGCTTTTTGATCATTTTTTGATTTGATTTATCTTAAATATTTAAACTTAAATAGTGTATTGAGGGCTAATCATTTATGATGATTATGAATATTCATGTTGTAAGTTATGTTAGTCCACTTCAAACTATTTTTTTCATTCTGAAAAGTGAAGTTTACATATTTTAATTATCTGACTAATGATTTGGTTGTATGAGTTAGGCACATCTTCTTTACTTAGATACTTTACACTGGCCAGAAAAGTTTAAAAATAAAAAAAGTTTTTTTTTTGAAAATTTGTTTTCAAGAACAAATCCAAACTATTGTACACAATAAACACTATAGTAAAAAAGATACCTGCCCAGACTATAAAAGCCCTTGAAATTTCTTCTCTATTGTTTGACGTCGATTAGAAAAAATATGTCAGTTTTTCACTTTTCAAATTAAAAAAATGATTCAAAATTGGACAACGCTGAGCACGAAACTAAAAAATTCGAAGTTCTTTGTAATTATTGTAGGTAATGGACCCATCTATGCATATTTCAAGTTTTAAGTCATTCGCAAAAAATCTGAAAGTTGATATGAAATAGTCAAAATGTGGGGATTTTTAAAAATTGAAAAATTCGGAAAGAACGACTACAACAGAAATACCGAAAACAACGTTTTAGGAGGGCAAAAAGCGTACTTGCGTTTAGAGTAGTCAAATCGTCTGAAAATTCCTTCTGAATTCTTATGTCCACTTAAGGGCGTAATTAGCTGGCCAGCCCGAGCAAAATATTGAATCATCCCCTTAAAAAAATTGATTCAACTGGTTTTGAACTATTTTTTTAAACTTTTGTTTGAAAAATAATAAAACAATTGCGTAATTCTGACCAGTGAAGTTTGGATAAAGCTACATACAAGATCATATGAAGAATGGATATTCGGCCAGTCGGCTTGTATGAAGATTTTCTTCGCAAAGTTCAAGAAGGAATGGAACAACACCAAATAACGTCCGGTAGCTCAGTGGTAGAGCACGCCCACCAAGCGAGTAGAGACCCAGGTTCGTCACTAGTCGGGCGTGTGAGTGTGAGTTGTTCTTTCTTGACTCCGTCTTGTTTCTCAGACTTAAAAATTGAGCACCCCCCCCTTCCTCGATTAGGCTCTGCCCGTGAGCGGTGGTGTTAATCAAATGTAATATATATATATTGTTATATATATATATCAGCAGCATATATATATATATATATATATATATAAGGTATAGGTATATATATATAAGGTTAAGGTTATTATATATATACAGCATATATATATATATATACATGGTTGAAGGTTATTATTATTATTATATGTTATTATTATTATTATATATACATATATATTATATATATATATATATATATTACATATATATATTATTAAATATATATATATATTTGTTACTTATATATATATATATATATATATATATATATATATATATATATATATATATATATTATATATATTTATATATATATATATATTATTATATATATATTATATATTATTATTATTATATATTATTAAGTTATATATATATATATATATACATATATATATATATATATATATATATATATATATATATATATATATATATATATATACATATATAATATATACATATATATATATATATATATATATATACATATTATTATTAATATTGTTAATATTATATATTATTATTAGTTGTTATGTTATATATATATATTATTATTATATATATATATATATATATATATATATATTTATATATATATATATATATATATATATATATATATATATATATAGTTAGTTAGTTAGCATAGTATATATATATATATATATATATATATATATATATACAAGGTTAAGGTTATTGTTGCTGCTATAAGTTGCTACATATTATATATATGTGGCTGGTTACATACAAGGTTGGTTATATATATACAAAGGGCGCACGAAAGTGAAAGCGTTTCACGATAAATGTGAAAACGGTTAAACACCCACTTCCGATAAACGAACG
>JABUQX010107645.1:0-5000 GCA_015478945.1 Trachelipus rathkii
GAGGATATGTGGATCAAATCTTCACATTGAAGCAAATGATAGAAAAAATTTAGAGAGAGAAGAATAAATTGTATTTAGGTTTTATGATTTGCAACAGGTAAAGTACATAGGGTTAATAGGGGAAGGCCTATGGTAAGGTGTTATTGATATATAGGGGTTGGTGATAGGCTTCTGAATGGAATCAAAGTGTGTATGATGATAGTGAGGTGTGACGTGTGTAAGAATAAATGGTTTCAAAAGTGATTGGTTTAGTATTAATAGCGGGAGTGAGGCAGGGTTGTGTTATGTCTCTCCCTTGGTTATTCAATTTTGTATATGGATGGGGTTATGAAAGAAATAGAGGTGGGGGTGGCAGGAAATAGTGTTAGAATGATTTAGAGATGAGTGAGGGTGCCCTCCTACCTATTACATGCAGATGATTTGCTTTTGTGTGGCGGAATCTGAAAGAGTTTGAGAGATTGGTAGAGAGATTTGGCAGGTGTGTAAAGGAGGGGTTTGAAAAAGTAAACGTAGATAAGAGTTAGGTTATGGTTGTGAGTGAGAACAGTCCTCAGTGTGAAGTTATGTTAGATGGTGAGCAGCTGGAACAAGTGTCTGAGTTTCTAAATATTCAAACTAGAATATGTTGGATGAGAAGGGAACTGATGCTGCAGTTTGTACTAGGGAAAGTTGTGAATGGCAGGAAGGTGGCTGGTGCAATTAAATCGTTGTTGAATGTAAAGGGACTAAGTCTTTAGTGCTCTAGGGTCTTACATGAGGGTATGTTGTTACTGTGTTATTGTATAGTAGTGAGACTATGGTCTGGAATAAGAAGTATAGATCTAAAGTTCACTGTGTTCAGATGAACAATCTTAGGGGCATGCTAGGTGTGAGAAGAATTGATAAAATGAGGAATGAACGTATTAGAGAGTTGTGTGGTGTGAAGAAAGGGGTAAACGAGAGAATAAATGAAAGTATGTTGAGATGGTTTGGTCATGTGGAAAGGATGAATGATAGTCGGTTTTTAAGCAGATGTATAATGGCGAGTGTGTTGAAAACCGACGGGCTGGGAGATCGAAGAAAAGTGATTGAGTCAGTAAACGAATGTCTGAAGGAGAGAAATGTGAGTTTGGCAGAGGCGAGAATAAAGGTGCATAATAAGAGAGAATGGCGGGGTTTTGTGAGGGGGTATGGTTGTGGTCACCCGGTCAAGGGATAAACTTACCCTGATGATTTACCATATAGGTCCGTCGCAGGTCGTGAAGCTATAGGGTGGATTTTCTGACTGCGACGAGTCCTTACCACTAATGGAACAGAGGGGGTAAGGCTGGCTTCTTTCGACTTTGTCATATCCTTCTACTCAGTTTTCTTCTGAAGGTACTAGTTACCAACGCACGACCAATCTAAAGGAGTAAATTGTAGATGAAGAATTATATATATATATATATATATATATATATATATATTATATATTGTGATTATTTTTTATATATATTATTATATATATATATATATATATATATATATATATATATGTTATAAATATATATATATATATTATATATATATATATATATATATATATATATATATATATATTATTATATATATATATATATATATATATATATATATATATATATATATATATATGGTATATATATATATATATATATATATATATATATATATATATATATATATATATATATATATATATATATATATATATATATATATATATATAATAATAATAATAAAAATAATAATAATAATAATAATAATAATAATCAGATCATGTGAAATGTAATAATTATATGCCCTAGAGCACTAATAAAACTTTATTAAGCATTAAACTCTACTTTATATATTGTATACCTCTTTTAACATATTGTATTTACTGTATTTTAATGCTAAATACCCTAAAAAGACTTTTGATATATATGAAAAATAAGTAATTTAAAAAAAAAAAAACAAAAAATTTTGGCCATTGGTTTTAAAAAAACGTGTTTTTTTTTTAAAAAACGAACGGTTTTTTTTAATCCCAACCCAAACAGGATGTATATTTATTAATGTATCGGGGATATAGATATATAAATAGTTATAGAATATATATATATATATATATATATATATATATATATATATATATATATATATATATATATATATATATATATACGGTATATATATATATAACTATTGAGAAAAACTATGGAAAAAATACAAACTTAAAGGTTATATAGTCTTATAAGCGATTAAATTTTAAGTACAAATTAAATGATTTTAAAAATAATATTTTTTGTTGCTTCAAAGGTCAAGATAGAGTTTTCAAGCAATTATTTTCTTAATTGTGTCGAGGTACTCTATGCAGCTGTTAATATATATATAGTTACATATATATATATATATATATATATATATATACATATATAGATATATAAAGAAATATATAGTATATATATATATATATATATTATTATATATATATATATATATATATATATATATATACATATTTATATATAAGAGAGAGAGTATAGAGAGAGATGAAATCATACCACTTGAAGCTGGAATGTTAGTTAGAAGTCATAGGGCTAAACCATGTTATGTTCGAGTATATATATATATATAGTATATATATATATATATATATATATATATATAAGTTATTAATAGCACACTCGATATAGAATGTGGTATATATATATATATATATATATATATATATATATATATATATATATATATATATATATATATATGAGTGTGCGTAAAAAATTGATGTTGGAATTTTGTCAACGGGAACCCCACAAAGTGATCAGCCTCTCCAGATTTTAAGGTAGTTAAATTTTGAGCACGATTGGAGCATGTGAACCCGTGCCGCTGTGCGCTCAAAGTTACAAAAAACGCGTTTTTTGGGCTGACTAGCGACGTTTTGGGGCCGTATCTCCGGAACCCCTCATTATTTTCTCATGATTTATGTCTCAAATTAAAGGCAATATTATTGTAACTAATTTATATTCTATATATATTTATTTCTACTTCTAGTCGAACCCAGCTATAACAGCCTCATCATCATTATATCATCATTTTCATGTAAATTTAGATTTAAGGAGACTTTTTTTTTATTTCTTTTGTTTTGTTAATTTTACATCTAATTTCCGAAACCAATATTCGTTGTAATGTATATTATTAATTTTTTCCAGATTAAAATAAAATAGTAAAAGAATGGCTTCCACCTCTGCCATAAGAAGCAGAACCAAAGATAAAATTTTCATTGTAGGCTATCCGGCTCACCAGATAACCGGTTGTAAATTGCCCTCCAATCGTCAAGTTTTGGCCACTTTGTTCTACAATTTGCGTACTGTGAAATTGAATCTAAGAGATTCAGCAAGAATTACCATACAAGAAGTTCTTGTTTTCTGGGGAAAAGCTCGGATTCCTACAAAACATGTGAAAGATGCTATTACTAAATTAGAGAAACTTCACGCAGAGTGGAGAAATGTACAAAAGGACCAGTATAAACAATCAGAAGCTGCAAAGAACAAAATCAAAGAGTTCGCCTCAAAGGTAGATGATATCTTTGATATCGCCCATCAAGATGCCTTGGCCATGATGAAATCAGAAGAAGACAAGGAGTTTCTTTTGAAACAAAGGGAAAAGGGTCGGCCAGGCTCTATGCTTGGAGTTGATCTGAAGTTAGCTCGAGCTGAAGAAAGAAAACTACAAAAGGAACTTGCGAAAATGAACGAGCAAATTCAAGCGGAATGTTTATTCGACATAGGTAAGATTCTTTTATTTTTGCTTGAATATTGATCTTTTGCTAGGTACGTTTACGTCCCCTGGTTCTATTGTTTAGTTTTTACAAAAGCACCAACAAAACAAGATAAGCCACGTAACTTAACTATTATCATAATTAATTTGGTCCTTTTCTTTCTCTTCTTTTGTTCATAGAGACTGATGATGAAGAAGATGAGGACAGTGATGAAGAGGAAAACACATGCGATGAAGATATCGAGGATGTGCTGCCAATGGACGTTTGTACTTCTCAAGAAACCGAGGAACTTCCTGGACCATCTCATAGCAAAAGGATGAAGCGTGGCGTTAGGGAAATTTTAACCATGAAACTATCTCTGTTGTTGGATCGGTGTAAGGTATCTGACAGAAATGCCACACGAATACTCATAGCTACCATAGAAGCACTTGGGGAGAATCCTGAGGAGTTCAAAGTGTCAAAAACCACCATCCATGAAAGGCGAAAAGTATTCAGAGAAAAATACACTGAGAAGATCTTGGAACGAATTTATATACCAGAGAAGGAAGCTGTTGTAGTTCATTGGGACGGAAAACTTCTACCAGACGTTCTAAAGACAGAGCAGAAAGAACGAATAGCTGTTTTAATTTCTTATGGTGAAAATGAACAACTGCTAGGAGTTCCTGTAGCAGACACAAGCACTGGTGAAGAACAAGCCCTGGCTGTTTATGAGTGTCTCGAGGAATGGGGTGTCTCCCATACTATCAAGGCAATGTGTTTCGACACCACTGCATCAAACACAGGAAGGCTCAAAGGGGCTTGTACAATTTTGGAAAACATCTTGGGTAGAGAGCTGCTTTACCTAGCTTGCCGCCACCATATTCTTGAAGTCATGTTGAGAGGTGTTTTCGAATGTAAGTTCGGATCAACAACTGGGCCTCAACCCGATATATTCAAGAGATTCCAAAATGCATGGGCGAAGCTCAACAAGAAACAATATGACTCGGGTATCATCAACGAAATTGTGAAAAGACATCTACCTTCTGAAGTAATTGCCAACATAACTGCGGATTGTAACACTAAACTCACGGAATCACAACCCAGAGACGATTACAAGGAGCTCCTACAATTGGTATTGGTGTTTGTAGGAGCAATGAATGGAACGGAAGTGGAATTTAAATCTCCAGGTGCCATCAGTCATGCCAGGTGGATGGCCAAGGCCATCTATTGTCTGAAGATATTTCTATTCCGCGGACAATTCAAA
>JABUQX010107645.1:22500-35000 GCA_015478945.1 Trachelipus rathkii
ACTGTCTCTAGCCTGAATGGCCAGAGAACAAGCACGATCGAACCATGGATTATGAGGAGAGAAAGATTCAGTCGAAGAAGGAATGAACCTGCTCATCCCATCAACGATTACAGCTCCCACCTTTATCGGCAGAAGTCGAAGCGTCACCAGAGACAAAGCAGTCATTCCAATTATAGTTAGCGTAGAAGCAACGCAAGGCCCCCCAATCGGCCCGATCAAAGTGCCAGAAAAAACGCGTAGGGCAGGATGGAGCTGTTGGAGAGAAAGTATTAAAATTAAGAGATATAAGGTTGTGGTCAGATTTACCAATAGGAGCGAAGGTGGTGTATTTATAGAGAGAAGGAATAGTGGTGAAACATAGGTCAAGTGTGTTCAAGAATTGGTTGGGACGATCCGGAATGTGTGTGGGTTCTTTAATTAGTTGCTCCAGATCGTTTAGAATGCTGAATGATTCGGCCTCCTCCCCACCTAAATCAGTATGAGAGGACCCCAACCATTCAGTCTCGTGAGAAGTAGTAAGATATTCAAAAAAGGCGTGAAAATCTGTATCTGGATGAGAAAGATGTAACAGTCTCGTGAGAAGTAGTAAGGTATTCAAAAAAGGCGTGAAAATCTGTTCTGTTAGGAGAACAGTAGCAGAAGCACAAGATTATTGTAGTAGAAGGAAGAAAGATTTTAAGCCACAGAACATCGAAGTTAGGAGATTCGAGATTCTCGAGACGTGTTACGGGAGTGTTTATGTTAACATAGGCACATACTCCACCCTTTAGACGGAAATTATGAAATAAGTTATAGTTGGACATATTAAACGAGTTAGTGGATGAATTCCTAGCCATCTGGGTCTCAGACAGGAGCAAAAGGTTAGGATTAGAGTTAGAGAGGTGGTATTCCACGGAAGCAGAGTTAGATTGCAAGCCACGGATGTTAGCAAAGTCGATAGTAAGCCCGCGCCGGTGCAAATCTGCCATCTTGCATGCACATACAAGCACATCAACATTGTGGTTATACGACTGTTTATTAACTCGGCAGACAAAACGTGAAATCAGGTTAAAATTATTCACACGTCTAAAACCTAAATTTAAAACCGTAAATGCTAAAAAGCTAAAATCGTATTTACAGTAAATATGTAAAAATATGAAAAATCCTAAAGTTAAAAACACTAACGCTCACTTGCACCCCTATAAATTCGCGAATAAAAAAAAAAAGTAAATAAAATTGATTTAACATTAAAACCTAAATTTAAAAGTTAAAGTGCCAAAATAATAAAAATAAAATTTAAACACTGTGGAGACGAAATTCATAAACAGTATTAACTTTAAAATAAACCTACGGGTACAGTCACTTAAAAAAAATAAAAAAGAAAAGAAAAAAGTTAAAACTAGGACTTATCTTTTAAAAACCTCTTACGTAGAACTTTACTAAAACGGATAAAATGGTATCAAAGTAGTAAGATTTATAAAATTCTAAAATAAATAAAAAAAAAAAGTTTTTGAAAAATGGATTAGATGGTGACGTAACCTCGTCGTAGACTAGGTTACGTCCCCCGTGGGCCCCCCCGAAGGGGGCCACCCCACCCTAAAAAAATCGACATGTATCGTAAGAAGGCTTGAAATTGGTGAGAAGATCCAGAGTTGAATTTCTAGAAAAACTTGGTATTGGAATCTGAGAGTGTTTGACATCAGCACCGTGCTGGCTCTGGTGCGGTGCCGAGTTAATAATTAAAAAACATTCGTATAACAACAATATTTGTATCTTTATATATGTTATTGAACCGTAGAGTTCGAATATGAAGGTTATAAGTCCGTAAAGGGTGTCTAGGGACCCCCCATTATGGGGGTCCCGACTGAAAAAAAGACAGAGTGCAAAACAGAGGCCGAAGGAGGAAGGAAGAAGGATGAATGGATGATAACAGTAAGGAAATAGTGGAGAAGGAGTCTGCTCAGAAGAGTAGGAGTTGACATATGCACCGGTGCTACTGGAGCCGGTGCCTGTGCTGAGTTTAATAACATTCGTATAACATCATGTTGTGTATTATATATATATATATATATATATTATATATAATATATTTATATATATATTTTATATATATATATATATATATATATATATATACTATATAATATATATATATATATATATATATATATATAATACTATGTTACCGGGTCTGTAGACATTCCGAAATGATGATTTCAGAATCATCAAGAAAGTAAAAAATAAATAAATACAAAAAAATAAAATTTCTTTATTCTTTTTATGTTTATGACTTACAAATTTAACGTTTTTACATACCCTAAAGCAGTAAAATCAGTAAATCAACAGTAAATCAAACTTCCTCCTCACCCTTCCGTGATACTATTGATCTAATTGATTCAAGTAATATTTTTTACTAAAAATTGTCACTTTTTACATCCCCTAAAGCAGTAAATCAGTAAATCAGTAAATCAAACTGCCCTCCCCACCCCTTCCGTGATCTATTGATTCAAGTCATATTTTTTACTAAAATTGTCATGCGTTTTTACATACACTAAAGCAGTAAAGTTCAGTAAAATCCAGTAAATCAAACTGCCCTCCTCACCCCTACCGTGATCTATTGATCTATTGATTGTAACTTATTCAAGTCATATTTTTTACTAAAATGGTCATGTTTTACATACCCTAAAATCAGTAAATCTGTAAATCAAACCCACCATCCAAAACCACCCTCCTACCCTTTTGTGATCTATTGATTTATTGATCTATTGATCTATTGATTCAAGTCATATTTTTTAGTAAAATTGTCATGTTTTACATACCCTAAAGCAGTAAATCAGTAAATCAAACCAGCCATACCACACTGCCCCACATTATCCCGTGATCTATGATCTATTGATCTATTGATTCAAGTCATTATTTTTTTAGTAAAATTGTACATGTTTTAATATACCCTAAATCAGTAAAATTCAGTAAATCAAACCATCCACCCTACCCTTCATACCATCCTACCATCCCATGATCTATCTATCTATTGATCTATTGAATTCAAGTCACATTTTCGAGTATCATTTTGATAAACATAAACATAAACAACATCACTATATTAAAACAAATATATGCTAAACGTATACAAAGTTTTTCATATTAATAAAGCTACATATAACATCATCAGGTCTAAGAATATTAATGTACATCCAACAAACCTAACACACCTTAAACACGAATAATCGTTAAAATTAACAAAAGTCGCACACTTAACAATAGTAAAGTAACTACATAGCATACAAAAACGTAACATATTCACATTTATCAAGCATATCTCTAACATAACAATATTAATTTTACATTACATGGTAATATTTAACAAAATTTATACACAACGATTGGTTAATTATCATAACTGATCAACGAATATACTCTAACTTAATAAAGTTTCCACATCAAATAAAGCTAACATAGCATAACAATGAACTAAGAAAATAATGTACACGACAACCTAACACAAGCACTTAACAACACCCCGATATAAACTGTTAAACATTAACTAAAGTTCCAAATACTTTAAAACGAACGCAGTATGTAACTACACAATTGCAATGCAATGTAACCTATTCCATACTTTTTTTTAAGCATTAGAATCTCTTCATAGCATATAACGTAATACTTCATTGACACGAGTAACATTTAGCAAAAATTGATCACAACATTGGTTGAATAATCATACAGACCAAACGAATATATGCTAACGTAACAAGTTTTTTTACATTATCATAGTAAATATTTAACAAAAATTTTATCATAACCTTACCTAAATATCGTAATCCCAACCAATAATTGCAAACATAACAAAGTTTTAAAGTCCAAACATAACATAAAATAACAAAGTTTTATCCCACATAACATAAAAATAAGTTCTTTGAAGTAAAAATATCATAGTAAAGTGTTAATAGTTTACCGAATTTATAAAGCAGTAAATCAGTATCAAACCCACCTGTCCCCTCCCCGCCCCTCCCTACCCACCCATCCGTCCATAACCTTTTGATCTATTGATTCAGGTCCCATTTCGAGAATCATTTCGGATAAACATAGGTACAAAAATAGTTCTTTATATACTAACCAACGAATATAAGGTGCTAACGTAACATTGTTTTTTCACATTAATAAAGCTAACATAAGATAACCGAAACTAAGAATATAATGTACAATGACAACAAACCTAACACACCTTAAACGCACGAATAAACTACTAATATTAACAAAGTTTCATACTTAACAACAGTAAAGTACCTTGCACAGCGTACAAAACGTAAACCTATTCACTAACTTTTTCAAGCATAACTCAAACACTAAAATATCAATGTTAATTTTACATTAACATATTAATATTACGCCGCATTTCGAGTATCATTTCGGATAAACAGAGCACAAAAATGAGTTCTTTTATCATACTGACAACGAATATAATGCTAACATAACAAATTTTACCCATTAATAAAGCTAACATAGCATCATAATGAACTAAGAAAATAATGTTACAACAACAAACCTAACACAACCTACGCCCTAATAAACTGTTAACATTAACAAGAGTTTTTCCACACTTAAACCAGTTAAGTAACTAATATTGCATACAAAACGTAACCTATTCATACATTTTCCCAAGCATATCTCTAACATATTAACGTTAATTTTAACATTGACATGACATAAACAGTAAAGTATTTAAATAACAAAATTTACCATAACCGCTTGTCTAATTATCAAATAACAGACCAACGAATAACATGTAAAATACAAAAATTTGTTTTATTATTTAATCCAAACATACATAAAAATAAGTTCTTTGGAATAAAATATCATAATTAATTGTAATAGTTTAAACCACTACTGATTTTAAAGGCAGTAAAATGCCAGTAAATCAACAAACGCAATCACGCCCTTCCCCACCCCTCCCTCCATGACCTTTTGATCTATTGATTTAAGTCAATTTCGAGGATCATTTCGGATAAACATAACACAAAAATAAGTTCTTTAAATATATACTAACTCATCGAATATATGCTACGTACAAACGTTTTTAACATTAAACAAAGCTAATCATAAACATACCTGAACTAAGAATATAATGTACAACGAAAACCCTAACCACACAATCACTACCGTAACGGAATAAATTACTAAAACATTAAACAACAAACTTCCGGCACTTAACAAGCAGTAAAAAGTACCCTAACACTTACTTCGTACAAAGTAACTTATTCACACTTTTTCAGCATATCTCTACATTCAATGTTAATTTAACATTAACATCGTAATATTTAACAAAAATTTTAGCAGTAAACCCCTGTCCTATCATCCTACTTGACAAACGAATGTAATGCAACGTAACAAATTTTTTACATCAACTTCGGTATATTTAACAAAAATTTCAATCATAACCTCGTCTAAAAATCATAATCCCCAACGAATAATTGGTGCAAACATAACAAAGTTTTAACCCAAACATAACATAAAAATAACAAATTTTATCCTGAAAACAATAAAAGTAGTTCTCTTTGAATAAAATATCACAGAAAAGCGTAATAGTTTACTGATTTTAAAAAAAAAAAGCCAGTAACTCAAGTAAATCAAGTAAAATCCCAACCTACCATACGCCAGCAGTCCCTATCCACCCACAGCCGCCTCTGATCTATTGAACTATTGTTTCAAGTCATATTTCAAGTATCATTTTGGATAAACATAACATAAAACCTAAGTTCTTTATATACTGACCTACGAAAATATGCTTACGCAACAAGTTTTAAGCATCCAATAAAAGCTAACATATCAACCTGAACCTAAGAAATATAATGTACAAAAAAATGCAGAAACCTAACATAACTCCGCGTATGAATACATCCGCCTACATCCTGAAATTCCCTACTTATCAAAGGTAAAGTAGCTAACAGGTCATACAATTCTCGATATGTTCCCACTTTTTCCCGCATATCATCAACAGGTAAGGCCGTATTATCTAACAAAATCCCTAAACAAAGTGCCAATCTATCAAAGATAACAGCATCTTGAACTATGAATTTTAACACTATCTTCATCAAAGTGTCACATGCTTGTTTCGAGTATAACATCATTTGAACAATGAATAAACGTAGACATTAGCGAATAAATTCTTTCTCGGTCGGGCAACTAGCAATTACTTATCAACAACAGAAACTTATCCAGGCTTACGTTTCTAACAGCATCATCGTTCAGTTAACAACAGTAATGATCTTTACAAAACTCATCATTTATTTCTCTCTAAAAGAACAAATCAGTGTAATTTCAAACACTGTCATAGTAATATTTTAACATAACGTACCTAACTTGCGAATAAACAGTTTTCATTAACCAAGAGAATCTAAAGCAACACATCACCTCCCTAGAGAAAACCCAATGGGATGCGCCTGAAAGGGTGTGAAATCCTTGAGATGGGGGATCACACCGAAGGGGTGGTAAGCGGGTTTTGGGCCTCCAGCCTTCCGGGCTGAGGCCTTAACCCGTCCTTCGGAGGGGGGGTAATGCCCCGCTTACACCCTTCAGGGTTGATTCCCCATCTCATATCTGATAATTGAAGTTGAAAGTTCTTCTCTTTCAAATACTACATCTCTGCATCTAAACACAAAATTATTTGCTTGATCATATATTCTGTAGCTTTCATCTCCATCATAACCAATTAACACACCTGATTTTGCTTTTGGGTCTAACTTTCTCCTTTTCTGATCTGGAATCCACCCACTGCATGCTGTTCCGATTACACGTAGATGCTTGATTCTGGGCTTTCTATCATACCAGATTTCAAAAGGCGTTTTCCCATCAACAGTAGATTTTCCAGTTCTATTTATTATATATGCTGCTGTGTTAATTAATTCTGCCCAACACTTCTGTGGAAATTTTACTTTTGAATACATGAGTGATCTAGCCGCTTCAACTAGCGTTCTATTTTCTTTTTCCACTCTATTTTGTTGTGGAGTATATGGAGCCGTTAACCTTTGTCTTACACCATATTTATGTAAAAGCTTTTTAACTAGCTTATTATTAAATTCTAAGCCATTATCACTTAAAAATTCTCTGATTGGATGTCCTTGTACTTTTGCTTCTTCAAGTACTTGCTCCAATTTTTCTACAACTTCTGATTTTTCTTTAATAAAATGTAGTCGAAATTCTGGGCAAGTGGAGGTCGGAGTCGGAAGTCCGGAGTCGAAATATTTCCTGGTGTTATGTGGATTCGGAGTCCGGAGTCGGAGTCGGAGTCGAAAATTTATATAATTATTATTATTATTATTATTATTATTATTATTATTATTATTATTATTATTATTATTATTATTATTATTATTATTATTATTATTATTATTATTATTATTATTATTAATTTTTTATTATTATTATTATTATTATTATTATTATTATTATTATTATTATTATTATTATTATTATTATTATTATTATTATTATTATTATATGATGATTTATTTATTATTATTATTATTATTATTATTATTATTATATTATTATTATATTATTATTATTATTATTATTAATCATTATTATTATTATTCTTATAATGCGGATGATTTGGTTTTGTGTGGTGAATCTGAAGAGAGTTTGAGAGGATTGGTAGAGAGATTTGGCAGTGTGTGTAAAAGAAGGGGTTTGAAAGTAAAGGTAGATAGGAGTAAAGTTATGGTTGTGAGTGAGAACAGGCCTCGGTGTGAAGTTATGTTAGATGGGTAAGCAGTTGGGAACAAGTGCCTGAGTTTAAATATTTAGGGATATATGTTGGATGGAAAGGGAACGGATGATGGCAGAGTGTAGTAGGAAAGTTTGTGGAATGGCAGAAAGGTGGCTGTTGCCATTAAATCGTTGGTGGATGTAAAGGGAACTAAGTCTTGAGTGCGCTAGGGTCCTTACATAGGGTATGTTGTTACCTGTGTTATTGTATAGTAGTGAGACTAATGGTCTGGAATAAGAAGTATAGATTTAAAATACAATGTGTTCTCAGATGGACAATCTTAGGAGCGTGCTAGGTGTGAGAAGAATCGATAAAAGAGGAATGAACGTATTAGAGAGTTTGTGTGGTTGAAGAAAGAGGTAAATGAGAGAATAAAGGAAAGTATGCGTTGAGATGGTTTTGTCATGTGGAAAGGATGAATGATAGTCGGTAGTGGTGAGTGTGTTGTTTGGGGATAATCACCAGGCTGGGAGACCGAAGAAAATGTGGATTGAGTCGGTCAAGGAATTTCTGGAGGAGAGAAATGTGGAGTTTGAACAGAGGGGAGGAAGAAGAAAGGTGTATAATAGGAGTGAATAATGGCGGGGTTTTGTGAGGGGGTATGGTTGTGCCCACACTGGGCCAAAGGATTGAACCATACCACACCACTGACGATATGCATAGTGAGGGTCCGCGCAGTTCCGTGAAACTCTAAGGGTTGGAATTTTCTGACATGCGACGAGTTCTCACTAACCAGCAGGTATAGACGGGGGCGGTAAGGCTGGGCTTTCTTTTTCGACTTGTGTCATATTCTTTCTTCTACTGCTTTTTCTTTTTTCCGATGCATGTTACGTCACCTAACCCCCAGTCCTTGGGGGAAAAAAAGGAAGATGAAGATAAGATGAAACAAAATATTATTTTATTATTATTATTATTATTATTATTAATTATTTATTATTAATTATTTTATTATTTTTTATTATTATTATATTATTAATTTATTATTATATTATTATTATTATTAATTATTATTATTATTATTATTATTATTATTATTATTATTATTATTATATTTTATTGATTGAAACTGAAAGTATGTAAATATTGTTAATTTTATTAATCGCTCTATTTATAATAAAAAATAAAAATAATTTGCATTATAATTATGTTATACATTTGTTTCCGAAAATGAAATATATATTTGTTTGTCATGTGTTGCGACTGATTCTTTAATGTCTTTTTTTACGGTACTTTACCGTTATTAGCATTATGGAGATAAAATACAAAGGCAAGTGGTATATTTTTTATATCTCACTAGTAAGTCACAAAAAATAGTTGAAACCAAAAAAATGTTTTACCGTAACTCTGTAAGCACTAAGATGAGTCAGAGTCGAAATTTTGAATTTGAGATGCTGGAGTCGGACCCGTTGGAGTCGGAGTCCGAAGCGCAGAAATTTTTTTTTAAGTGGAGCCCGGAGTCGGAGTCGGAAGGTCGAAAATATTCTGTTCAAGTGGAAGTGGAGTCGAGTCGAGTCGAAAATTTTTGTTTTAAGTGGAGTCGGAGTCGGGAGTCGGAGTCGGAAGTCACGAAAATCCAATTTTGAATTTAAGGAGTCGGAGTCGGAGTCGGAGTCGAAAAAAGTTTATTTTAACGACTCCGCAGCCGCTGTTTTTTAACTAACTTATTATTAAATTCTAAGCCATTATCACTTAAAAATTCTCTGATTGGATGTCCTTGTACTTTTGCTTCTTCAAGTACTTGCTCCAATTTTTCTACAACTTCCGATTTTTCTTTAATAAAATATACAAATCTCATTTTTGAGAAATCATCTTTGAAACATACAAAATATTTATAACCTGAGTTTGATAATACTTGAAATGGTCCACAAACATCTGCAAATAGCAATTCTCCTTGCTTAGTACTATTTGGTCTTTTTCCAAAATTCTGACGATGCATTTTTCCATTTATACATCCTATGCAGTTTCTATTATCAAGGTGAGTTTCAATATTTAGTTCTCTTTTGATCAGATTTCTTATGTGTCTTCTATCCTGATGTCCCATTCTTTCATGATATAACTGTAATAGATCCTTTTCTTCAAGTGCATTTATTTCTGGTATATGGGAGATTTTAGCTTTCATTGCAACTTTGAATAGCCCTTCCTTTAGTTTACGATAGCCATTAAAATAGGCTTTTTTGTCTACCATAAAACTACATACACTTGGTTCAGATATAAATTCACTATTTGGATGCTTATCATGAGCTGCCAATACTGAAAATAAATTTTTCTTAATATCAGGAACATACCAAACATCATTCAAAAATAATTGAGATATTTTTTCATCTACAACTGATTCTACTTCAATTGTTCCATATCCTAACACATTTGCTTCCTGACCATTTGCTGATTTTACCTTGACTGAATGCTCGAATTCATTATAGGTTTTAAAATAACTTTTCTCATTTGTTATGTGTTTTGTAGCACCATTATCAAAATACCAATTTTCTCTATCATTTTCTTCGGAAATAAAAACTTGTTCATCTATTGCTAACATAAAAGCATTAACTTCTGTTTTAGCTTTTGAATTTTCTTTATTTTCAAAATTTGCATTTCTTTGTGGCTTTATTTTTCTTTCTGGTCTACCATCTGCAATCCATTTTCTGCAATTTTTGATCCAGTGACCTTTTAAATGGCAGTAATTGCAAGGAAATTTCTTCATTTTATCTTTGGTACTATTTTCTCTGTAGTTTCCTTTTATTGTTAACGCTTCTTGATTTTCTGACTTAACCTTTGATGCCATCTTATTTGCTTCTGTGCAAAGCCAAGTTACCAGATTATCTATACTTCTTTCTTTTCTATTACTATGAATCATGAGCCATGTAGTTTGGAAATTTGAATAATCCTTTGGCAAAATTTCAAAAATCTTACATATAAGAAATATCTCTGGCAATGTACCTTCATTCTTCTCTTGAATTTTGACAATTTCTTCCTGAAGATTACCCCAGAGCTGTCTTATTGAAGATAAATTTCCAGCCATGTCTAATTTCTCATTCCATGTGTAAGAAAAAAACTGTGAACAAACATTGTAAACTTTGTTTTCTTCAACTCCTGCAAAAAGATTGTGAAGTTCCTTCCACACTTCATCTGGCTTCAAAAGATTCCTTATTTGAACCCTTCTGATAGCTTTTGTTAATCGTTGAAACCAAAACATAAAACATTACTCTGATTGAGTTTTTTGTTGAATTTTGTCTAATTTTTCTTTTTGTAAACATTTTTCTCTTCACCTGTTGCTGTAGTACTGGGTTCTTGTGGTTTTTCTAATTTACCATTGATTGCTTCTATTGCATCTGGTATACCACTTAGCCTTATTTGCATAAGATATTTCCAATCTTCCCAATTTTGTCTACCATTGAAGTGCATCAATTTTCGCATTGACAAATTTCATATTTAACTATATAATTAGGCCGTTGCTTTCTAATTCTGATTTAAATTCTAGGCCTATTTTCTTAAGTTTTACTATAGGGTTTTATCTAGGCCTATTTTTCCTAAATTCTATTATAGGGGCTGATCTAGGCCTAACTTCCTAATTCCCCTCATTATAGGGCTGGTCTAGGCTCTACTTTCCAATTTTTCTGTTTTTCAAACATTTTCAAATTAGGCTTGTTACAAAACTACTCTCAGCTCCTGTTTAACAGTAGACACTTTCTACTGGTAAAACCTACATAAGAATAATGACAAACACATTTGAATAAATGGATACTTTACAAACTGTTAAATACTACCCTTATAATACTGTAGCGTGTTGTTTTAAGGCAAGATACACACGAGAACTATATAAAACAGTTGGTTTTCTTCAACCTTTTTGTATTTGTGCCCCACTTTTCCATATCAATTTATGTTGCGCCCCCCCTTTCCCAATTATTTCGTAATATATATATATAATATATATATATATATATATATTATAATATATATATATATATATATAATATATAAATATATATATATTATTTACTATATATATATATATATATATATTATATTAATTATATTATATATATATATATTATATATTATATATATAATAGTTGAAAAAGGCAAAAACCTAATATCAAAAAAACTCTTTGTTTGTCTGTAAATGAAAAAGGCTTACTAGTTTCTTACAGAGTTTCCTATAAAATAGCAAGATGCAAAAAAACTCACAACTTTGGAGAACAACTTATTCTTCCAGCTGCAATTGAAATTGTGGAAACTATGTTTGGAGATAATTTTGCCAAAAAACTACTTTGCATAACGCTATCAAATGATACTGTTGATCGTCGAATTAACGATATGTCTGAAGATATGGAGCAACAACTTTTGTCGAAGCTTTGCGACAAACTTTTCTCAATTCAGCATGACGAGGCAACAGATAGCAACAAGGATTGTTATATAATTGCTTATGTTTCATTTTGTGACGGATTATCAGCAGTTGAAGAGCTATTGTTTTGCAAACTAATAGGAAGAAAAGCCACAGCAATTGAATTGTTCAAAATGTTGGACGATTATATAAAACATACAATGGAAAAATTGTATCGGAATTTGCACAGATGGTGCTTGATCAATGTCTGGACGGTTCAACAGTGCGCAAGCGCTTGTGAGAGAAAAATCTCCACAATGTGTCTGGACACATTGCATGATTCACAGGGCACTCTTGCTTCAAAAGAAATTAGGGGTCTTGAATTTAAAATATTGCATTAACAACAGTTGTAACCGTGGTGAACTACATAAAAAT
>JABUQX010107646.1:0-7500 GCA_015478945.1 Trachelipus rathkii
CCCAGAGGATCCTCAAAGATGGAAGTACTACTTAAAATTCAAAGAGCATGTAAATTAATAATGTAATATCCATAGAATAAGGAGAGTGTAGGAACCAGTTTCGATCGGCTGGAAAATTGTAGAGAGTTAGTGAGAGTGGGAGAGTTAGGGATGAAAGCCACCTAGACTCAGAGAGAGAGAGAGAGGAGAGAGAGAGAGAGAGAGAGAGAAGAGAGAGAGAGAGGAGAGAGAGAGAGAGAGAGAAGAGGAGAGAGAGAGAGAGAGGAGAGAGAGAGAGAGAGAGAGAGAGAGAGAGAGAACACACACACACACACACACACACACACACACTTTATCAAGGAGAGCAATATGTGTGGATCCACCCCAGATATGTAATTTCTACTCTATACAAGGGCGAACAACTCCCTTATGTGGAGCTAGCAACTTGGGTGGTGAGAAGAAGTTCCAAAGGAGCCTTGAAATATCCAATATCATAGAAACTTTTTAGAAAAAAACAAAATATGAACCTTCTAAGAAAGATCAGGAGAAAAGAAAATATCAAGAATATTAAGAACAGAAGAAGGTTTAGAGTTGTGTTTTCAAAGATAATATTTTAGATGATTGGAAGATTATAGATTATATCAAGTAGAAAGATGAAAAGGCTGAGTTATTGAGGCATTGTAAAAACCATGGTTTCTTTAGCAAAACTATAAATACGAGAACGATCAGAGGTTTGCTACTTCAAAGCTACTCTCTTAACATTTTTTATTTTCTGTTGAATGAGTCTTCTTTCAAATTGGAAGGAGTAATGATGAGTGTTCGAGTTATCGGCCTAAGAGTGGAGAGGAGAGAGAGTAACAGATATATCATTGGTGAAAAATAGAAAATAAAGAGTTGGGATTGAACAGAATTCTGAAGAACACCACTATAGATAGATTTAAAGAATAAATGGTGGCTATTTACAATAGCACTCATAGAACGACTTGAACGAAAGAAATTAAAATTTTGTGCAAGAGTTTATCGAAAGCCTTCGATGTGTCTTGCGCCACAGAAGAAGATTCACTGAAATGCGGAATAGCAGATGACCAAGATTCAGAGAGAAAAGAAAGAAGATCACTATACTGGCAATCAGAGATAAGATTAGAATATTTAAGATGTTTCTAAATTTTCTTGTTAAGAATTGATTCGAAAACTTTATGAAGAAAAAAGGTTAAAGCGATAAGACGATAGTTGACTGGGGTCTTGCTTCTTCAGCATATGATGGATGAATGCACTGTTCCAACAGGAGGGAAAGGTTGAAGTTGATAAGCAGTGAAGAAACAGTTTACCAAGACGGGGTGCAAGCTCAGAAGCACAAGTTTTGAGGACCACTTGAAGAATTTCAACACTCTCCTCTTTCATAGTGTTAATCTCAGAGGGTGAAGAAATAACATTTGGTAATTGTTTACAATAAGGGCCTCTAGAAACAGATTTTTATAAAAATCACAGCATAGACTCTAAAAAAAATAGTAATGAAGGATAAAAAAAATTAATGATCGGTCTCTTTAGAAAAAAAGTCACAGCCTCTCAAAGTTTGGAATTTCCCATAGGATTTTGATATAAAAAAAATTAACCTAGACACGATAGGTTAGCCTCCGGGTCGTCTTAAAATCATCCTAAAGTGTGTTTACAGTAGTTACAAAGTACCAGATTTAGTTTAGAGTAGGTCGAATACGTCGTCTGCACCCGAGGCTTTCAGGTACAAAGCATAACTTAACACAACATATAACTGAACTAGTAGGGTCCTAAACCGAGACCTAACCTGAATGGATCGACGATGCCGTAAACCTAGACCTAACCTAGATGGATTTACGTTGCCGTAAAGCTAGATGGAGTTCTGGCAACCATGACTATGCTATCTATCATTTCTTACTTCCCTTTCGCGTCCTATTTTGTTAAATAACCGATAAAGGAAATTCCGGTCCAGTTTTTTTTTTATACCGAAAAGTCTATGGGGATTTTTTTTAAAAACTTTGAGAGGCTGTAACTTTTTTTCCTAAAGAGACCGATCATTTGTTTATTTTTTTTTCTTCATTACTATTTTTTTAGAGTCTACTGCTGTGATTTTAATAAAAATCTGTTTAGAGGCGCCCTTATTGTAAACAATTACCTAACATTTTAATGAGTTGAAAGGAGGAAGAGAAGGGGAATAGCTCTGGAATCGTCTAGAATGGAATTAGAGGGAAAAGTTTGAGCAAACAGTCCAGCTGTAGCAGAAGTTAAGATAGCAGTATTATCTTCCGGGCGGAGGCCATACCCTTCCTACGGAGGGGTAATGCCCGCTTACACTCCCTTAGGGGGATGACCCCGCAAATGGTACTTCATATCCATCTTCACGGGTTGCCCCTCCAAGGGGCTTCTCGTAGGGAAAAGATGAATTCCTTTAGGAATTTTAATTTTTATTAAAATATGAACTTTGAAAAACATTTTTTAATAACTAAAGTAATTTATATTTATACTAAGTTTTGTTAACTGTTACTATGATGATGTGAAATAACATTGTAATGTTAGAGATATGCTGAAAAAAGTGTGAATAGGCTTTAGGTTTTGGAATGTGATCGTTACGCTACTTACCGGTAATAATTGCGTAATTTTGTTAAGATAGCAATTTATTCATTTTTTTTACAGATAACACCACATCACTGGCCAGGGCCCTAATTTAGGAGGGGGGTGGTACACAGTTAACGTCCGAGCAGGAGGAAGCCAAGCCCAAGGAGAGAAAAGCTCACATTCTCCCACCCGACTAGTTGCAACCTGGACCCTTGCTTTGTTTGGCGGGTGCTCTAATCCGACTGAACTACCGCGCTTTATATAAATATCCAATATAAATACCATATATATATTATATATATAATTTATATATATATATATAATATATAATAATATATATATATATATAATATATAAGTATAATATATATAATATATCATATATATATATATATATATATATATATATATAAATACATACATATACATACATACTTACACACCAAACATATACAAATATACTATCACTACCAATATTGGCATTATTAATTAATATCACTAACAATAACGTTGAATACATTAAAATACAAACCGTCCTAGCACTAACACTGTTATCAATAACATATCACTAATTATTATCCTTGCTATTAATTTTAACATTTATTTTAACATTAACACCTGTAACAATATACAAAATGTACTCCTTGAGGGGAAGAAAAGCTAATACATCTGAGGGGGTTCCCAAGTCCCGTAGATGGTACTGAAATAGTCCTTTTCGCGGGTATAGTCCTGAATGTGTTCATTCAAAGTCCAACCTTTACTGCGTAGATTTGAAGATATATGTATCAAGTATATATATTATAGTATATATATATATATATATATTATATACCTATATATATATATATATATATATATATATATATAGTAATATATATATATATATATATATATTCCAGTGATCAATAAACAATAAAGTTATTTTTACCTAATATGTGTTCAAATTGGACTTGAAGCAGTAAAGCAGTAAATCGGTAAGGCAGCACCGCACAGCCTGGTGGGAGAGGCGCCTACTTTGTTGTTTTACTGCTTTAGGGTCAATAAAAAAACATGTTTTTATTTAAAAAATTAGGAACCTTTTAGTAAAAACAAAATGTTTTTCAAAAACTTTAATAATGAAACAGGTTTTCAATAAATAAAATAAAAATGTTTCTGTTTAAAATAAAATGTCGGACTCAACGTATACGAACTCAGTGGACATCCTTGTACAGGGGTTTGATATAACACAACTTAGAATAGTCGAATGCAAGTTTTTCATATTTATGTGCAACATAGGGCTGTTGCTAGAGCATTCGTCTATGTATTTAATATTATCCTTTAAAATTTTATTTTAATGGTAAAACCCAGTTTTGGGATTCGGTCCACATATCAAATTGGAGTCAACATTTCTGATTCCTTTGGAATCATCATCATCCTTCGTCATTCTGCGTTCGTCATTCTGGCTTCTCTTATGTACTCTGTGCAATTTTTCTTCTGCTATGCATTCTGTGCTTTACGGCTGGGAACCCCACCTCTCCCGGGGGTTTAAAGACACCATTGAGAGTTCTGAAACTATGCTATTCATGTTCTACAACCTTACAAACATATACATTGATACCAAAATTTTATTGGTAAACGTATCTTTAACTAGGTACCTCACCGGCACCTTCACCGGGATCCGTCTCTGGCACCAACAATGGCTCATTTACTCCGACACATGAGACTTGTTTTCATTCCTTCTTCTTGATCCATCTTCCTCGGAGACAGACTATGTGCTTTTCGTTATTTTCCAACTCAAGCACCGGCTTAGCCTCCGGCTTAGTGCTCCAGCTATGGCTCATTTGCTCCGACATATGAAACTTCTTCATATTCCGTATTCTTATTTCCTTCCTTCATCTTCCTTCGTCTTCCTCTGCCATGCACTCTGTGCTTTTCAATTGAGACCCCTCCTGGGGGTCCTCAGACAAGTTTGAGGGTACAGAAACCCTCAAAAATTATAGCTACATCCTTTAAAACATATACATTTACACCAAAATTATGGTGGTAAGTACGTGTTTTTTCTTGTTCCTTCTTCTTATTTCCTCCTCTGTCTTCTTTCGTCTTCCTCTGTCTCGTACTCTATGGTTTCTTCTTGCTCCGGCTCCGGCTCCGGCTCCGGCTCCGGCTCCGGCTCCGGCTCCGGCTCCGGCTCATTTGATCCAACACTTAATTTAGGATCGGGATTCTAATTCATTCATCCTCTTCTATGCATCCCTCTTCTATACATTTCCCTATGCATTTTGTCCCTCTGCGACCATTTCCAAGGTTTTGGTGCTCAGCTCCCCTCACCCGATGGGCGTAGTGGCGTGAAACCTCGGCTCCAGGTAGGCGACACCATCAGAAGTTGGGGTAGCAAGTTTCAGGAGGATACGATAACCGTAACCTACTAATAAGAGGGAAAAGTTAAAAGGGGCAGGGCTTAAAAGGGTTTTAAACCCCAAATGGGGTTCACAGCCTCAAATTTTAGGATATATCCCAAAATCGTATTCAGCAGGAAAAATTATACAATCTGATCAGACGAAAAGCCGAAATCCCGAAAAATATTAAAAAGGGTCAAAATACCAAGGCTGCCAGAATTTGACGGAATTGCAGCTAAATCTGGCAACCCGAGGATTAGTGGTCCCTACTACTCAAGACTCCCATCTTCAAGCTAACAAGACTAGGTAAACAGTTAGCTAAAACTCTGTAAAGTTGTGTAATAATTTAACACAGCAATAAAAATTGAGAAGGCAATAAAATTATGCATGCGTAAAATCAAAATAATGAACTACATTAGCTTCCCATAAAAACAATATATTATTATTATTATTATTATTATTATATTATTATTATTATTATTATTATTATTATTATTATTATTATTATTATTATTATTATTATTATTATTATTATTATTATTATTATTATTATTATTATTAATGTTGTTGTTGTTGTTGGTTGTTGTTGTTGTTGTTGTTGTTGTTTTTGTTTTTATTATTATTATTTTTAATATTTTTGTTATGATTAGCATTATTGTTTTTATCTTAATTTTTAATTCCATTTCCATATTAGTTTTATTTAATTATTTAAGGTGGTATGAATGAGGTTGCAAGGGTTCAAACACAGTGTTGAAATAGTGCCAGAGAGGGATCAAGAAAGACGAGGAATGATAATAAATAACATGAAATACATCGAGACAAATCTAAAATGACGAGTGATAAAAAAAAGGAAAACTAAAAAAAAAAAAATGAGAACTTGAGCAGAAGTAATAAAAATTGATAAAGCACTTATTAAAAAAAAAGGTACGACAAGAACTTACGAAAAAAAAGCTGTACCCAAAATCTGTAGAAAAATTGACAAAGATGTTCTTCCAATAGCTTACTCTGACAGAATTAATTTAATTTTTTACTGAACATATTGGAACACGTTGCAGAAATTTTCAAATATGATTTCAAGATTACTTTAAAAAGTGAACATATTGGAACATACTTTCAGAAGTATTAAAAACTTATCACATGATCACTTTTAAAAGTGAAAATATTGGAACATGTTACAGAAGTATTAAATTCAGATCACATGATCACATTTAAAAGTGAGCATATTAGAACATGTTGCAGAAGTATTAAAATCTGATCACATGATCGCTTTTAAAACAAGTTGCAAAAGTATTAAAAACTGATCACATGATTTCATTTAAAAGTGAACCTATTGGAATATGTTGCAGAAGAATTCAAATCTGATCACATATTTACTTTTAAAAGTGAACATATTGCAACATGCTGTAGAAGTATTAAAATCTGATCACATTATCACTTTTAAAAGTGAACATATGGAGCATGTTGCAGAAGTATCAAAATTCATCACATGATCATTTTAAAAAGTGAACATATTGGAACATGTTGCAAAAGTGTTAAATTCAGATTACATGATCACTTTTAAAAGCGAACATATCGAAACATGTTTCAAAATATTAAAATCTGATCACATGATCGCTTTTAAAAGTGAACAAAAAACCTGAAACATGTTGCAGAAGTATTAAAATTCGATCACAAGATCACTTTTAAAAGTGAACATATTGGAACATGTTGCAGAAGTATTAAAATCTGATTACATGATCACTTTTAAAAGTAAACATATTGGAGCATGTTGCAGAAGTATTGAAGACTGATCACATGATTATTTTTTAAAAGTGAAGATATTGGAACGTGTTGCAGAAGTATGAAATTCAAATCACTTGATCACTTTTAAAAGTGAACATCTTGGAACATGTTGCAAAACATTAAAATCTGATCACTTTTAAAAGTGAACAAAAACATGGAACGTGTTGCAGAAGTATTAAAATCTGATCACATGATCGCTTTTAAAACTGAGCCTAATTAAAATCTAATCACATGATCAGCTTTAAAAGTAAACATGTTGGAACATTAGTAAATCTTCGTTACAAACACATAAACTTTAAACATTGTTTGATTAAATCTTAGATATGACTAAAACAATATTTCAATAAAATTGTTTCTGTTTATCACACAATTTATAAACACTATTAATTTGATAATCTCGAAATAATAATAATAATAATAATAATAATAATAATAATAATAATAATAATAATAATAATAATAATAATAATAATAATAATAATAATAATAATAATAATAATAATAATAATAATAATAATAATAATAATAATAATAATAATAATAATAATAATAATAATAATAATAATAATAATCATCATAAATAAATAGAGAATACTGAATTGAGCAAAAAAAAAAATAGAGTAAATAAATAAACAAGATGACAATAAGGAGAGATAGAGAGAGAGAGAGAGGAGAGAGAGAGAGAGAGAGAGGAGAGAGAGAGAGAGAGAGAGAGAGAGAGAGAGAGAATAAAAAGTAAAAGTCTTTAGAAAGGACGACGAATTTTGGAAATGGAC
>JABUQX010107646.1:15000-20000 GCA_015478945.1 Trachelipus rathkii
GCAAAACTAGTGCCGAAACACTTGTCTGAGGGGCAGAAAGCGAACAGGGTCAAAATTTGTCAAGAGTTACTTAAAAGACTCGGAATGGAGCACAATTTTTTGGATAAAGTTATAACAGGCGATGAATCATGGGTTTTTGAGTACGATCCTGAAACCAAACGGCAAAGTGCGGAATGGCACACAAAAAATTCTTCTCGTCCGAAGAAAGCACGTATGAGCAAATCCAAGGTGAAAACACTGATTTATTAACTGCTTTTTCGACAGCCGTGCATTGTGCACAAGGAATTTGTACCTTCAGGACAGACAGTTAATCAAGTCTTTTACAAAGATGTCTTGGAACGACTTCGAAACCGAGTTCAGCGAATCAGAACAGACATTGCAGACGATTGGGTGCTGCAACACGATAATGCGCCATCTTACACTGCTCTCTCAATTATAGAATTTCTGGCCAAGAAAAACATTCAAGTACTTCCAATATCCTCCATACAGCCCAGATCTAGCTCCGTGCGATTTCTACCTCTTCCCTAAGTTGAAAATGAAGTTGAAGGGTCATCATTTTGGACGATGGAAAACATAAAAAATACTGTAACACGTGAACTAAACACACTTCAGGAAAATAACTTCCGGTACTGCTATGGCAGTGGAAGAAACGTTGGAACCGTTGTGTAACCCCAAGGGTCATACTTTGAAGGAGATAACGTAATTTCAGGTAAGTTCAATACATAATTAAATACGACATCAGTACACTTACTTTGAGACATAACATGTTAGATAATATATATACTATATATATATATATATAATATTATATATAATAATATATATTCTATATATATATATATATATATAATATATATATATATATATATATATATATATATATATATAGATATTATAAATACTATATTATATAATATATATATTATACTATATATATATATATATTATACTATTATATATATATATAATATATATATATAATATTATATATTAATATATATATCTATATATATATATATATATATATATTCTATTTGAAATATATTAAATATAAAACATACTTATATATACATATATATATATATATATATATATAATTATATATATATATATATATATATATATATACTATATATATATATATATACTATATATATAATTATATATATATATATATATATATGCAAAAAAAAAATTTAATATATAAATAAATTAAATATAAATAAATTTATATATTATCATAATATATATTTATATTATATAGATTGTATGAAGACGTTTACACTTTCAAGAAGATATATATGCAATTTCTACTATATATATATATATATATATATCATATTATATTATACTAATATTAATGTATGAAAAGATAAAAATAACTATTATTATATATATTAATTATATATATTTATATATATATATATATATATATAGTATATATATATATATATATATATATATATATATATATATAATATATATATATATATATATATATATATATATAGTACAACTCAAAAATATGGAACGTTATTGGGAGGTATGCCATAGAGATCAACAGCCTCCTCATTAGTTACATAGTAATGAGACGCAACATCCGAGGGACAATACGTATAGAGATACAATTCACAAGAAAGATAAACAAAAGAGTTCATGGATTGACAACATAGGACATATTGAATTATTTAATACATGCAAACATTTGGAAAAATTGAACATTAGACATGAGGCTTTGATTTTAGGATGGAAGATGATTCGAGAATGTCCAACAGAAGTTGGTGTTGGAAAAGGAATTATTCTATAAGATTTGTAAGTATTTTGATTAGAAAAAGGAATGATAGTGACTATACTATATAGTATAGAATCGACAATAGTTCAAGTGAAAGATAGGAATTCATAAAATTCTTCAGGGATGAATGGGGAGATAGTCTCCAAATGAGTGACTTGGAGATTTTCCATTATAATAGGCTTTAACGAAGAGAGTGAATACAAAGTAAAAGGATGTAGTCTTTTGGTTAGCCAAAAGATAAGCATCGAGAACATTGTTCCTTAATTCCAAGATGTTCTGAATGTAAGTGTTCAGAATTGTGAAGTACGAATCTAAGAGATTTACAGCATAAAGAAAGAAAATGAAAGATGCAAATTTTGGGAATTGAATTTCAAGAAGTAAGGAACATAGGATGAGGGAAATGAGAAGAAACACATTGAGGCTTTTCAGGATCAAAAAAAAAATCTAATTTCTTACGAAAGAATGGAAGAATTAGACCAGGGGTAATGATGATGGAATTTTCATTTTCAGAAGAGGATTGTTTATCATTACCATTCGTAGGAGAATGTATAAAGAAAAGCGAAGAGTCATGCAATTAAGCAGGATGAATATGATAAAAGTATAGTTTACAAATTAGAGAAAATTTTACATCTGAAAGGATGGAGTAATTACACATAATTACACTTATATACTTAAAATTAATTATTAATAATAAGTTCATTTCTCTTTTCTTTTCTCTTTTTTTTTTCTTTTATAATAATTTTTCAATTTTATTTTCTTTCCAATTCTATTCTATTTACAAATTACTGTTTTAAGCAATGCTAATGCATTGACGACAACTAAAGTTGGAAAAGATAGATAAAGAAATAGTATTTTACAAGCAAAGAAGGAAGAGGAAGAATGTGTATGATGTATGCCACCTCGCGCGCTAATAAAAGCTATAGTTATATATAGATATATACTATAAAAAAAGAAGGAAGAGGATGAATATGAAATATAAATATATATATATATATATATAATATATATATATATATATATTATATATATTATATGTTATATATATATAATATTACTATTCTTAAACAAAGAACATAAAGTGAGAAGGTAAAGAATTACTTCCTTCTCTGGGATTGAACCACCACATGTTGCGAAATGAGGACAATATGCTCGATGCTTTAACGACTGAGCTATCCCTCAACCCAAAAAAGTTGAGTTTTCAAGAACAGTTTTAAAAGCGAATCGAGTTCCCTCAAGGCGGACATCATCCAAGGTGTTCCAGCCTGTCCCTATCCCTCCGTTCTTAATAATATGTAGTTGTTAAATATTGCATAATCGCAATTTATTATTTAGATCTTAAATAAAGAACATAAAGTGGGAAGGTAAAGAATTACTGCCTTCTCCGGGATTGAACCACCGCATGGAGTATGGGGTGATACCGCATTCGGCGAAATTAGGGATGGAATTTCTTGTAGTGATTGCTGCGAAGTATGGGGGTGAAATAGGGGAAGATGACATGAACGAACGCGAATATTGCGTTGACGAGCGCTGAAGAGAACTGGGTATGATGAAGATGGAGCCGGAGCCGGAACTGGAGCTGGAGCATACTGAGGAGCAACTTAACTAGGAACACTTCTGGAAGTGTCCACTGAGGGTCCCTCCTTTGGGAAGAGGGCGAATATAAGTATAAGGAATATCATTGGAAGGACATGAGGGATCATAGACGAAAATGGAGTTCCTGCCACTGAAAGCGACATACTATTTATTACTACGCAAATGGTTTCATACATATTTGTAAGGTATGTTATTGGTATTGTAATGGTAGAATTTGAAAATTGTCAACGTGAGAAACAAATTTTTTATTAGTAGACAAACATCGTAATAGATATTTGTTAAACTTTAAAACATTAACAACAAAATAGGGACCAACCCATCATTTAAATAACTTTGGAAGATTGATGAGTTGGTTTTGCTGAATATATATATATTATAGTATATATGATATATATATATATATATACTATATATATCATATATATATATATATATATATATATATATGGGTGATTCAAAACCTCTGCGACAAAGCTAGGAGAGCTGATAGAGCAAACGATAAGGAACATTTATTGTTAAATAACCTATGTTGTATAACGCTCTTCGTTTCAAAGTTATGGACGATTGAAAGTACACTAGTTTAATGTTGTGTGCCGCGTCGGCATGTAGGTTTTACCGACGATTTAGGTGTTTACTCAATTTTGATGTGTTGTGAAGTGTAATACTGGTGTGTACCTAAACAGATCCTTCGGAAACACGTGGAAATACCTTTACCTTTGCCAATTCATCGTTGATTAGTACAAGTGTAGGCTCTGATTACGAATGGATCAGCTACACTCTTCCCGAAGTCAACCCGACATTATAATATTTTGTATTTATGACGGAGTACCGCGTCGCAGAAACGAAATGTGACGAAAGAGCGCACCTCATGTACCAGGGAATGGTTTCCAACACAGAATCAACCCCACCAACACAATGTTTCTCGCCTTCATACAGCGCTTCGAGATAATAGGGGACCCTTCCTCTCCCGGTGATTTGTGGAGACCGCGTAATACGAGGACTCCTGCCGTTTGAGTGAGTGATGGAAGAGGTGCATTTGGAGAGAAATCGCACGACCGGCGTCGGACTAGCAAACATCGTGCCATTGCCATGCATGTGTTCAAGGATAGTCGTCTTGGTTTCGGGTCTTGCAAGAAGCAAAGCCGTACATGCATAACCACCGCTAACGGAAGGAGTTAATGACAAGGACTTGGGCCAAACTACTTCGCACCCCGTGTGCGATTGCCGGTGGTTTTCTGCAACGGAGCATCTATAATCCTGCTTTCCTTCACATGTCTTGTTTACCAATGAGGCGTGCTTCACACACGTGATGGCTATTTCAACAGCAGAAAACAGCCACATATGAGACGTAGGACAATCCGCAACGCATGTTTATCAGAAGTTCACCAGAGCAGAAATTGACCCCGTAAGCATCTGGGGTAGAATCTAGGGAATTCTGCGCTGGACCTGTCCATCATTCCACAGACCGTTTGGAATGGACCTGCCCCCCGGGGTAAGAAAACCTGTAAACTACTTCCAGAACACGCTTTCCGCCAGCTCATGGACGACATACCCCCTGCGACCCGCAGAGACATGTAGTTCCAATATGATGGCGTTCCAGCGCACTTCAGCCACA
>JABUQX010107646.1:27500-31525 GCA_015478945.1 Trachelipus rathkii
TTAATATTCAATATTTGAATATTAAAATATCTAATAGTATTAATAAAGTATAATATATAATAAATTATGCAATATAATATGAGAGAGGTAAAGATAGTAAGTAAAGAAGATAGAGAGAGAAAGAAAGAGAGAGATAGAGAGGAGAGTAATGATATAATGAGTAGAATGAAGATATCAGGAAGAATGATAAGAGAGAGATGAGTAGGATAGGTAACAATACTATTATATATATATAATATAATTATATATAGTTATATATATTTAATATAATAATTTTATCTTTCATTATACTAATTAAATTATTCACTACATAAACGAAGTATTCATAATTATTTAATAGAAACTAGCTATCATCTACGTTACTATAGTTTTTATGTAATTATATACGAGTACTTATATCAAAAATGTCGAATACGTATAATATATAGTATATAGATATGACTGATAATTAAGGCTAGAGTAGACTGAGACTATAGTAATTTTACTATTAGGAGCCTATACAATATATAACGACTTATATTTTGGTAATTAACATTTAGCTATTATTATAGGATATATTTAATTTTTCACACTAATAATATATTGATATATATTATCACAGTATGAGACCACACTCACCCAATCATAGGAACTCCATAAGGGACTCTTTTTCAATGAGAGAGAGTCTATGAAAATAAACAGTCCAAATACTGAAAAAATCCTACAGCACAGAGTTCTTACGCACATACTCTCTAGGTGCGATTTCGAAGATGGGCATTTTGACAGAAAGAGAGTATGTATATGTATGAAAGACAGTTGAGAGGAGAGGGATGAAAAAGAATGCTAGGAGGGAAAGAGCTATCCAACATGAGACTGTAGTCTGGAAAAGAATATATTGGCCACACACAACGAAAAGGTTAATTCAATAACTATCAGAGCAAAAACATTCATTGCGCGCGCCAGAGAGCAAGGGCTCGCTCTTGATGGGCCAAAAGTTTAGGCGCGATGATTCCGGCCAAAGTGTAAGATGGAATGTTCAATTTAGTAACGTCTAACTTGCTCTGCTCCTGAATCCTATCCTGTATGTTTTTGTATCCAGACGCTACTTAAATTAAGAAAAGAGTATGTTAATGTAGTTGCGGTAAATCTGTGGGTGAGACGCGAGTCACCTACGGTGAAGATCGCTAAGAGATAGAGTAGGTGGGAACAGTCACAGGAGGCATGTTGAAAAGAAAGGGGGACAGTTTAAGTTTTATCTTCAGTCTATGAGTTAGACGATTTGTAACACTCCATCTTCAATAGAAGAGGAAAGTGGGGACCCGCCCGAGGGAGCCACCACGCCAAAATGATGAGTAAGAACGCAAGTACAGTTCCAGTTAACACTGAGTAGCTGGTTCTGCAGAGAGAAGAAAATATCACACCAAGCAACAACCTAAGCGCCACCTGCCATTAGAAACGTACGCTCAGCTTCTTTGAAGGCTATCTACGCGCACAAACGCGCATTGTAAGATTAATATAAGTAATTTCTCAGATACACATTTTATGTTTATGTATTATAATGTTTTATCGATCAAAGAAATTGATTTATGTTATTTCAACAGGGTGAGATATATTTGTTATGGGGTCATTTCACGAAATGAAAATATAAGGATAATAAGCTTATATATTGGGCTGTATTTTATTATTGAAGTAAGGGGACGGTATAAGAGAAGCTTGAAAGTTTTTTAAAGAGTTATGAAATATAGTATATTTATTCAATTGAAATTTATAGAGTAGTGAAACCAATCGGAATCAAATTATCCAGTATACGACATAGAATATATGAGAATCGAGGAAAGCACAATGAAGTCAGAAGAGAGCAACTCTGAATGCAAATGAGAAATGAGTAAGCAGATTTTTAGAAATGAGTGGATGATTGTAGGGATGAAATGAGTATCATTAGGGCATAATGAGATGAATAGCAGAGTTAGATAGTACAGCTAGTAAATAGAGATAATTACGTTGAGATAAAAAGTTTATGGATAATTAAAGTTATGTAGTAAAAGAACAAAGATACTTATGAGGATAAACATATCACCACAATATATAATTTAATAAAATAACCTAATAGATATAAGGTATAGAAAAGTAGTGAGACGCTTCAATCAACATTATATATAGAGTTGTATATTATGATATGGAAGCTCACAATAATATCAGAGAGAAAAAACATTATAATGACATAGTAAGTAAGCATATAAATGAACATAGGAAGAAAACCCCTAAAGGAAGGTGAGAGCTATAGAAAGCTAGCGAGTATCAGTACGTAGCCCATCTCATGTCCAAATGCTTTGGGATATGTCAAGCACGCCACCAAACGCTCAAGACTCCTCCCCAATATCATTTAGATAGAATAGGAAGTATGTATATCACATAATAGTTTGAACCTTCTATGAATGACTGATCGAGAAAGCCCATACTGATTGAATCTGAAAGAATGAGGTAAATGGACCCTAAAAGTATAATTATTACAATATTAATATATAATAATAAATATTTAATATTATATATTAGATAAATATTACAAATGATGAAGAATTTTTTAAATATATATATGTATATATAGGTGACGATTTAGTATATTTGAATTAAGGATCTTGAGCTTTGACCAAACTTTTCTTATGGGAGTATATGGTTGACTAATGCGTTTCTGGAATTTTCTTTTGACACTCCTTATATTATATTTATATATACTATTATTAAGCTAAATCTAGCAAGTAAAGACATGGGAAACCTGATTAGGATAGAGAAGGAGTAGGTAGGGGCATTCCATGAAATATTCTGTATACCAGTGAGTATAGTTGATGAGACTAGGGGCCAAAAGAGAAGTTGATTGAGTTGCGCTTGTATGGCAATGATGAAGTCTATGTAGTGTGATTGTTTTTCTGAGTGTTTATAGTTTAGTCTTATTAAAGTTTTTATATGTTCTAAGATTTTTCTAGACCAGCCCTTTAATTATTAATGTCATTATGTCCTTATTATTAGGTGTTGCATTTTTGTTGTTATTTCTTATTTGTTTTAATTTTAATCATTAAGTTTTACTTGTTAGGGTGTCAGCTAACTTTAGCCGTTAATACAATTTTAAAGCTAAGTAGTTTATAGTATTATTATTTAATTATTTTTAGTATTTTAGTATTACTATTATTTAATATATTAAGTTATATATTAATTATGATGAGTTTGAATTTTTGGATTTTAATCTTTTTTAGTTATTTATTTTATAAAAATGAAGAGTAATTTTTAAGTTTAATTACTGAAAACTACCATACATATTAAGTTTTGAGTGATGTTGATTGATATATGTATTTAGTATTATCATTTCATACTATAATATATTTGTAAGTTTAAATAATATATATATGAATATATTATAAATTTATATATATTATTTAAATATATATAATATATATATATATTATAATATATTATATTAATATAATATAATTAATATATATAATAATTAGATATATAAAATTATATAGGGTCTAGGGATAGTTATATATAATCATATATGGTATTTATAACCATAATGGTTTAATACATCATGGATTATTAATATACCTAATTAACTATAAAAATATAATATGGTTTAAACTACAATAAAAGAAAAACGCATGCACTTAATAATTATTTAAAAATGTAATATATATAATAGGTTTATCTTATTAGCTATGATTAGAATATATTTAGTTTATTAACATCTAAATTATTATTTTATTCAAATTATACGCATAAGTAAGTATAATCATAGATATAAAGTAAGTACATATAAAATATTATATATATCTGCTGAGATAATTTGAGTACGTTATTGGTGAGCATATGTTGTATTATACAATATGCGTCAGTATTATTTAATATTTATATTATTTATTATTATTATTTTATAATATATATTAGGTACTACTATATGTAATACCATATATAATACAATGAAGATTTCAAGTGAGATTATAAACGGACATGATTAAAATAGTATTAGAACCATAGTTACGTTATTACGGAAT